>VXBJ01002316.1:240031-450030 GCA_013400055.1 Nycticryphes semicollaris
AGCCTGAATGAGTCAGTAATGAGAAACAGACCAGAATTCATTTAGACTAATACACATCCCAAATGAAAGTGAGTGAGAAACACTTTGCCAGTGAAGGCATGCCCTGGTTTCAGCTGGGATAGGGTTAATTTTCTTCCTAGTAGCTGCTGTATTTTGGATTTAGTATGTGAATAATGTTGATAACACATGCTGGTTTAGTTACTGATAAGTAATGTTTATACAAAGTTAAGAAATTTTTCAGCTTCCCGTAGAAGCTGAGAGGGAGCACAGACAGGACAAGCTGTCCAAAGGAATATTTCACGTCAGCTGCTCTGGAACAGGCTGGACATTGGCCAGCAGGTGGTGAGCAATTGCAGTATGTATAGCTTGTTTTGTATATTCTTTTTATCGTTATTGTTACTATTTTATCTTCCTTCACTGTCCTATTAAAGTGGTTTTACCTCAACCCACTAATTTTACTTTATTTTCCTGATTTCCCCATCCCAGTGGGGAGGAGAGGGGCGGGAGGGAGGGAGCGGCTTTGTGGTGTTTGGCTGCCTGCTGGGTGAAACCATGACAGGGCTCTCTCTCGTTGCACCCTTTGTGACTGCTGATGCCTCTTTTTCTAGTTACAAAAGTGAGAATCCTGTTGGATTGAGCTCCTGTTGGAGCTCAAACTGACTCTGTCATCACTCTGAGACAAAATTATTTTGTTCATGGCCCTAATGTTTTATTTGTCTCGCCCTGGATGATATTTGACCCCAGTGTAATAAAGGTTTATGCTTTTCCTAGTGCTCTCTCACTATCTTGGAGTCCAAATTTTACTGTAAACAATATTTTAAGTATTTGAGTGCTGCTTAGTTTTTTAATAGGGCCATGAGAATCCCAGCATGTCTGTTAGATTTTAGTTGCTCTGCAGCTGCAGTGAACTGTATGAGTAAGTCTTTGACCATATCATAGTCTGTGATTTTTGGAACATCAGTCATACACACACACACTTCACTGCCCTTTAAAGCAATCCCTTTTAACACAGTAAAGCACTTTTTTTTACCCCACAATCCTTTCTGGGGTTGGGGGGAAAGTTTTACTCTGAGATTGATTTCTTAAATTCTTGAAAAATCAAAAAAGTTTCACTTGCACACCCGGCTCTAAGAAAGGTCACTGTGGAGCTTTTCATATTGGGGACTACTGTCTTTTAAAATTTTAAGTCCTTTTATTCTAGGGCTTTTTATGTTACTTCACTATTTCCCATAGAAATCATAGGTAGTAATGTCTAGATAAGTAGAATCCCAAAGACTTTCAAGACCTCAGAAGACCTTTGCTATGACTTTACTCAAATTGGTGAACACTGAGAAGCACAGATCCTAATGCGCTACATACTGGACTGCCACCTCTGAAATATTTGTCAAGTTCATTCCAACCTGTATAAAGAAATGTCACTGTTGAAATAATTTTAAAATTCATATGTTTTTATCTGCTGCTTCATTGGCTATGGAAAACTGCTAGTTTTCCATAACCTGAATAATTCATAAAGCAGAAGTAATAGGACAAATTGACCTTGCCTAGTATTACAGTGGTTCACTCAGCCCTTAATTTCAAGTGCAGTTACAGAGAAATTAGCCTTTGAAGAATGTTTACAGTTGCTAGTGAGTTACATGAAGAATTTCCAAAATTTAGCTGAAATTATTTGAATCTGTCTATAACTGGTGTAAATGAGATTCAGTTAGCATATAAAATATTTTTTTTTATTTTGAATTTCAAGTCAGGTTGAGATTGGTTCATGAACTGTGGCTCATCACAGCCTACCTGATTCACTTATAATATCAAATAGACAGAAGTAGGCTCTACTTCTATTCTGAATAAACAGATGTTACTGCCATTAATGAGAATAAATCCCTGAGTTGCTTTTAAATATACCAGAAAGCAAAAGCTGCTTATTGCAGTTGACTACTTTGCACAGTTAGTGCGTCCTCGTCCTAAACTAATGACACGCATCTGCCAGTACAAAGCCAATTAACCAGCTCTCAAGGTATCACAAGATGGCAGTAATTTCTGTCACCACAGGAATATGAGTATAGTTCAAATTTGGAAGGAACCTGAATGAATGTGGTTATTAATAAATGCTTAAATTTTTATGCATTCAATATCAGTTTTCTCTGAGTTTATGCCACTGTGACATTGTAGCTATATATTAATAGCAAGTAGTATGCCCAGTTTGGTGATGTCAGTGCAAATCCAGGAAGACTACATTAAGGTGATGAACTACGTTAAGGTGATGAATCCGCACTTGACTGAAGTTTATGGGGACTTGGTTTGGTTTTGAAGCATTTAAATGACGAGGTGGTACTAGGTTCACAGCTGGAAGATGTATTAAAGTTAAAGTAGTGGAATTACCAAACCAGTGAGACAGCAGATTAATCATGGTGGAGGGCACTGAAGACAGGATGCAGCTTCTGCATTTCTCCAGTACCTGAAGAAATCAGGAACTTGTTACAGGACGGCCAAGAAAATTACTTAGAAGAGACAATCTTGGAGGATAGTCTCAAGGTCAAATAATGACATTGCTGATAACCATGATGTCTACTTTGGGAGAAGAAAATGACACCTGACTGAAGTGCTGAACGCTCTTTAATCCTGATAAAGACTGTGGAAGTTCAAAGACCTGTGAATGCTTTCAGCCGACTGAGTAATAGAGCTTACAGGCTAGTGCCTGTCTGCCTCTTCTGAGCAAGTAATTTGCTTGAGGCAGAAATAGTTGCTTCAAAGTAGATGTTCATCAGTGAGGAAAAGGAGTGGAAATTTCTTTAGGAACTAGTGTGAGATATTAATCCTCTTGCATGTGAATTTTATCTCTCTCATGAGATAGTTGGTGCAGCAGGACCTGAAACGGAAGAGAATAGTTTCCAATGTCATGGGAATCAATTGTGAAGAATCTCAATGGCCTGGTAATCTCTTTTCTTTTTCTCCTCTCTGAATGTGTGAGGTGTCCTTTCAGGCACTATGAGAAAGAAACAATGCGTCCTCCTAGTGCTCTCTGTTCAGATAGTCAGAATCACAGCAAGAGGTTTCTGACTAAGATACAGCTGGCTGTGGGCATGTAGTGTGAGTTTGATTCAGCACATTTTCAGATGATACAGCTTACTGTCTATATGTGTGCATGAACAGAAGGAGGAGTAGGATATAACAAGTTCTTGCTTTCTTTAAATGGCATGCATTTTCACATTAATTAAAAAAAACAAAACACACAACCCTTTTCTTTTTCTCAGGTGCCATCTTTGCTTTCATCGCTAAGGACACAACAAATCAATCCTAATTAGAAGCCTAATTGAACAGTCTAAGGAGTAATCAATATTGAACCAAGTGCTCCTAATGGTGATCTGTCAGTTTTCTTTTTAGGAAGCTGCCAAACTCATATCTTCAAATGCTTGTTTTAAAGTGATTTATACAAAGACCTTTCAGCTGAATTTTAGATCAGCACCAGCTGAAGTATCTGTGTCCTTCATCAGAAATTGGTAATCTAGTTTTAGTAATCTGAAACCCAAAGTGACTAGGGTGACATCTACTAAATAAATGAAAACTGAAAGTTTGAAAAATACTATTTCAATATTTTAAAATATTTTTAAAACTTCACCTAAATCCGTAGATCCACTACTCCACTACTGTCCTGGAGTGTTGCGGACAACTATCTGGTCTGTTTGCATTCCCCAGAAATGGAGCTGTTGTTTCACTGGCTCACTACTTGCCTCAGAAATCCTGTCTGAGACACCTGGGCATCTGCTTGTGCACATGTGCTGGTCTGGAGAATGGGACCTATGGTACAGATAACAGACTTTGCTCTGCTTTTATTTTTATTGCCTCTTTAAAGGACAGGTGGCATTAGAGGCTCATGGGAATAGTAACCGGTGGAATCTCAATTAACACTGGTTTTCAGTGTTTAGGGCAGCTGATTTTGCACCAAAAGGAGCAGAGAGGAGAGTGGTACTGAGCACTGTGCCCAAAGATAGCAAACTGCATACACTGCTGAAATCTTGCCTGTAGGAGTAATTTGTTTTCTGAGACACCTACACATTCAATAAATTTATGCCTTTGGTTATGCCTTACAGCTGAAAACCTTTAAGTCATTTGGTATCAGCTAACCTTTATATATGCCTCATAGTCTCATGATTTGTTTATTGCTTATTTTTATGTGTTACCATAACTGTAAATATACCACTTGATTTTTCACATGTCTTGGCAGTTAATATGCTACTATACCTATGAGAGACATTTTCATAAATATTTACAGCAAATCTTATATTCTGCTATATCAAAATGTACAAATATTTACTTTATTTGTTTAAGTTCTGTTCAAAATACATTCACTGGGACTGTGGTTGGGGATTAAAGATACATATCTGGGGAAATAAAGAGCTAAAATCTACAAACATGACAATGGTACACACCTAGTAGCTATTGCAGTTTTGACAATGGGCAGTAAAGTGACTAAGAGATGTTGTGTGTCCTTCACTATCCATTTATCCATTTGTCCTACTACTGTGCATAGCTATGAAACTAAGGGATTTTTGTTTTCACTTGGGCTTTTAAGAACCCTTCTGATATGTGAAAGCAAGCCGTATACATGGACCCTGTTATTGTAGCCTGATGTAATCCAGAACTCTTTTTAAAGCAGTTCTTCTTTTAAATTTCTTTATGAAACCAATTATTTTAGCATGTATTTGTTCTTCACATGTGGAAAAAGAGAAGTGTCTTGTACTGAAGCAGAATCAGGTAACGGTATTGGTTAATTCGTTATTGCCAACAAAAGATTTGTCGGACTTTCCCTTATTTCAAGCCACATATCCATAGAATTTCAAAAATTTTACAGACCACCCACCCACCCATTGATTGTGGGTTTAAGTTTCTCCTCAGCTTTGTTCTCTCTTCTGAGCCAAGAGAGATCCCAATCAAGGAGAGTCCCAGTAGGTGTA
Source organism: Nycticryphes semicollaris (assembly GCA_013400055.1). NCBI lineage: Eukaryota > Metazoa > Chordata > Aves > Charadriiformes > Rostratulidae > Nycticryphes > Nycticryphes semicollaris. The sequence goes on from VXBJ01002316.1 coordinate 244,978, forward strand.
TGTTTAATGCTGCAGTCATATTGCCGTACCGAAGATGCAAAATCCTAGGAAAGCATTATCAGGAAACACGATAAACTGTAATTTAAGGCTGTATGAAAGCACCTCACTTATTCAGTTCCTCCCCCATCCCATTTTCTCCCCTCCTAGCTTTTCCAGTAGTAGGTTTTTGTGTTTTGTCTTTTGGCATTCAAGCTCACTCAACACTTAAGTCCTATTAGTAGTATTGACTCAGTGATAGCCCACTTATCAAGGTGCCTAAGAAGCTGTTAATGCCATCACAGTGGAAAAAATAGTGTGGAGTGGCGGTAGGATAGTGTGTGCAGGTAGCGGTAGGATTTGCTTGGCGTTAATTGACTTCCCTTCAAACTATTGCAGTTAATTTTGTGACTAAACAGCTGTCTCAGGCAATATTCCTCAGTCATCTTTACAGTAACTCTGAGACACATATAACATGTATCTATTCTTTCCACATGACCTTTAAAAGGATGAAATTTATGCTAATGAACCATCTCTGGAAAAGGATCCTAGAGATCTTTTTCCTGTAGAAAGTGGGGCTGCAAAATGGTGTGAGGCATTAACTGTCGAGAGCAGCTGGCTGAATTCGGGCCAGAGAGCAGTTTCTCTTCCATGTATTCCTGTCTAAAACCATGAAGTCCCCAGGGGCACCTAGAACTGGCCTTTTCTTTCTAGCCAGTAGGAGAGGAGCCAGAGGAACTGCAGTACAGATTTTTTTCCTTGTCATGCATGCTGTAGAGACCTCTTATTTTAAGGTGGGGTGTGTTTTTTTTTTTCTTTTCTTTTCTTTTCTTTTATTTTATTTTATTTTATTTTATTTTATTTTATTTTATTTTATTTTATTTTATTTTATTTTATTTTATTATTTTATTATTTCTTCTCTGTATTAACAACAAAGTGAAGCAGGTGGCTGTCTGTCCTTGTCTTGTTTTTTTTTTTTTAATATATTTTTGACATATGTGCCAGCTTCGAATAGAAAATTTTGAAAAAAGCTTTGACTTATAAAGCAAGTCTTTTCAAGCATAAATTGATGCTCAATACACTCAGGTGAAACAGTCACAGATATTCATGAGATGACATGTTCATGAGGGGATCAAGGCAGCTTTTAACCATCAGTAAAGGGGGTGGAGATTTTTAACAAATCGTGACCAGTGAAAGCTAATGTATCTTTTGATAACTAAGTGGCTGAAATAGATTGTGCTTATATGAGGCGATTTATGATTTTTCAGGAATTTTATATTGAAAAAACCCAACCCCCCCCAAACAAACAGCAAAAAACCCCACCCAACCGTGCAAAAATCTGAACCCCCTACCTTTTCTCTAACACTAAATCAGTGGTATTCAACTAAAGAAACATTGCTTTGATGAGATTTAAATGAGATGTGACCACCAAATAAATCTTTAGATATGTTAATTATTGATCTTCAACCTCCTTTATCTTATAGTGCTTTTATTTACTTATGATGAAATTGTTTATTTACTTAATGTGATGGATTTGTGTGCCAGAAATCTTTTTTTTCCAGCTGTACTTTTTTTCCAGCTGTTGGAAACTGTGTAGTTTCCAACTACAAACTGATTGGTTTCCAACTACAAACTGATTGGTTTAATGAAAGAGACTGTGTATTTCTACATCTATCACTTCTTTCTCTGAAGTTATTTGTCTAGTTCAGTTAGCTGAGAGGTGCCAAGAGACAATAATCTGTCCTATTCTAAGAAAATGCTCAATCTGTTGGGTGGATTGCCCTCTCAATTTACCTGTGAACCCTCACAGACTATAGAGAAACTATTCTGTGTGACTGTGACTCCTCAAGTCAGGGGATAGGAATCCACTCAGAAGTATTAGGGAAGTGAAGCCTCTCTATGGAATAGTCATTTGTTGGGAAGAACAGAAACAAATTTTAAACTGTATGTTTTTGAGGCCTGAATCTTTATTGTTTGTTCAAGACTTCAGTGTTCAGAAAGGACATTTTTCCAGTGTGTGATTGTTTATACTGAAAATCATGACAGGACTGTGATTCTTATTAGAAAGCATTAAGCACCTACCTTTGGAAATCAAGGCCTTGTAGGGGTATTTGAAATTATTAATCCAAAATAATGAATTGTTGCTGATAAGGGCACTGTGTTACCATGTTTCAGTGCAGTTATTCAGCAGTTACATATTTAAATCCCAGATATCCTAGCATGTGGCCAAGAGCTGCTCTTGGTAGTTTCCGTTTCAACTTAGTAGAAAGGGAGGACAGAGGTTCTTTTTTTCATTAGAAATGCCCAAAAGTTATATAAGTAAAGATAATGTTGTGAATACTACATTGAAGTAAAAGGTATTTCATGAACTCTAGATTTTCAGAGCAGGGATCCAATTACTTGCCACATAGATCTAAGAGCTTGTCAGCAATTTAAGTTTTGGGACATTTCTTTGAGTATCATGTCACTGGCTTCATGTGCTACAGCATTTTCAAACTTTGACTTACTGATCCTAACTACAGAATTGTATTAAACTGCCATGTGTTTGAAATACAGTTGACATCAAATGGTAAGATTCATCAAGAGTTCTCTTGTTATCATATAACACTTGTTACCATATTTCAATGGTCACATTTAACTTCAAGCAGTATTTAACTAGGTTAAATGTTACAGGACCTGAAGAAATTTAAAATATCGATTCATTGTTAATATTTTCCTAATTTCTAGGTTTTCTGTAAATCAGTATGACTCTTCAGGGAACCATATTTAATATCTGAGAAGTAGGTTAGCAGTCACTTATAGTTTTATATCACTGGAGAAAGAGATTTACTTTTCATAATTTAGAGGAACCTCTATGAAATATGACGTCAAATAGAATCTTATTCCTTATTTAAGGTATCTAAACTTTTAAATACATCCATGTGCAGAGCAAAAGGCAATGTATACCACATGAAAAATTTCTTCAGAAAATACAGTGTCAGTGTTATACAAAGCTCTCTAACATATTCACAAGGTCTGAACATCACAGTATTCTCACCTTAACTTACTGGCTTAATAACAGTATTCACTTTAAAAGTTAATTTTACTTTAACCTTTTTTTTTTTTTTAATTATTATTAAATGGAGTTAATGGAGTTTGTTTCAAATCAGCCTGCAGGAATAACAATGTACATATATTTCTGGCATGTCTTTTTTGCATAATAATAAAAGATGAGACAGAATTAACTACTAGTTGCATATATTCAGTATGATGGTTGGTGCTAGAGCTAAAGAGAGAAAATTGCCATTCTGTTGTATTGCTGTGTGCTTTATTCTTCCTAAGAGTGCTGGTTTTCTTTCTTGATATCTATCCAAATAGATAGGAAAAGGAACTACATGGGTGAACTCCTGAATGTGGCTACACTGATAATCAGTAAAGGATAGGCAGCTCTTTATTAGAGAGAACATTTTTCACATATATCGAATCTTAGACCTCCCATTGCTCAACTCTAAAACTCAATTTCAAGGGAGATCTACAAATTGCTTCTAAAGTCTAGAAAGTAAATTCTGTAACTGCTGCTTACTAAAAAAACAGGGCAGCAACAGAAGCATTTGTGTTGTGGACCATTACAATCTGCTGATCCCTCTGTTGCAAAGATTCTATTAATTCTTTTCTTCTTTTGTTTCTTGGGCCTATAAGATTTTCCTTTTTGAACACCAAGTACTGCTTCCAGCACCACCTGTGTTCTTTGCTTTTCTAGTCTTTTTGACTAACCCTAAGTAGCAGCATAATTCCACCTGTTAGTAATGCCAGTTCTACCCATGTAACATTTCAATGACATTAAAGGGAACAGCTTTTTCATCCCTACTGTATTTTTTCCCCTTTCTCTTCATGCATCTAGCATTTACCTTGTGTCAGCTCTGGAGTTCAGGGACCCCTTCCTGAACAGATGTAACTCAAAACTGGAGATGTGTCTTTATTCATTACATAGGGAGAAAAGTAGCAGAGAAAAATATAATGGACAGTTTCCTGCCATTTTAGTGAATTTAGTTCATTCAGAGAAGGATGCTGGAAGCACAAGAGCCAGGCCAGTGAGGGGAAATGGTATGGCAGTGAGGCAGATGGATCAGAACGTGGGAGGAGAAAGAGGAATAAGTGAAAACCTTGCTCATTTTATTGCAGCCACCTTTCAGATCAAATTATCTTAATCTATAATATAAGAGTAGTTGCAATCTGATAAATATAATTTCATTGCAATTTAACTTCTTTTGACAGCTCTGACAAAGGGTTTCTGTTCTACATGCTAGACATGCTTTTAAAAAAGAAATTGGATGTTTCTTTTAAAAGTGCCTTTTGATACTTTTGCATTGCCTGATGTTTTGTGTTATGTGGGGTGGGATAGTATTTATTCATACAGATTATTTTGGTTGCATGTTGTTTATTACTTTGTAGGAAAACGTTGACTTTTGTTAAAGGAAAGGCTAATGTTTAACATTTTCTCATGAGTATCTGTTTCTAAGCAAAGTTCATATTGATTGAGCAAAAAATTGTGCAGATACTGTTCTGTCAAGTCATCTTCCCTCTGAACATGGTTTAGCTGTTTCTGTGCTTTGATACTCAGAGGTCCACTTCATTTTCAAAAGAACAGTAAGACTTTGATTAATAATACACACTTATGAGGTTGAAATAATGTAGTAGTATTTCTGCCAGTGTGAACAATAGGAGTGGAAACCTGCAATAAAAATCATCGTATATATTTCTGGTACACGTACAAAAGTGAAAAGCAATTTCATGCTGGATCATGCATGTGACATTCCTTTATGGAATCCAGCCAGTATCCAGCCCAGAAGCTCAGCTCATTTAGAGAACTTACTGCAGATAGTCTTGTGTATCTTCCATTGCTGGTGCTAATCTCTTGAATATTGCATTGCATTTTTGTGAACTTATCAATTATTTTTTTCTTTTTACACAAGAAATCTAGCAGGGTTGTCTTTTATTCTATATAAGTAAGGAACTGTGCACCAGAAAATTCTAGTTATACCAGTTTCTTGGGGCTACCAAAATGGGACTTATTTGTAACTATAGACAATGGAAATTTTTCCCCATGAGTGTCTTTTGTCCAATATTAAACGTTCAAACTTTCCTTTGGAAGTATGCATTTTGAAAGCCATGATTGTGAATGATTTTTTGTAATTTTGCTTATCTTTTAGAGAGTTGCATGCTGAGAAATATGCTTTTAAATAAGCATTCTCTATTTTTCCAGTGACAATAGACTGAAATATCGGATACTTTTCTAAGTCTTTTTAGCTGCTGGTCCAACTCACCCAGCTATGGCCAGATCCTGAGGTGTAGATGAGACTGTGGCAGTTTTCTTCAGTCAAAGACTTAGCCTACCATAATAAAAGGGAATGACAGGCTATATTCGGAGTTAGATAAAACGCCAGTCAGGCGCTTGCTACACTGGAAGTAGAACAAATATCTGGTGTTCCATTTATTAATGAGTTTAATAGATGAAAACTGTTGAAAATTCCTTAACAGATAATAATTTCCAAAAGGGGAAAATTTGCACGGGCAGTAAAGAGTCAGTAATAGAGAGAACAGTTCAAGCTTTTACAAGGTTTTACTACTAAAATGCTGTTTTAGCAATTTCTTGTTAATCTTCTTATTAAAAAAATAATTCAAGCAAAGGTTGAGCAAGTGATCTTTTACTTCAGATATTTCACACAAACTTCACATCATTTAATTTTTATGTTCCTTGTCACAGTTCAAGGTAGTGCATCACAGTTTGTAATTTATATGCATATAGTAAAACTTGTAAGAATGTACATTGCATTATAATGCCTAGTGCTGTTTAACACTGTACTTTGGGTAGGACATTGTCCAGGCAAACAAAAGTGCTAAGAAGATCCACAGAATGTTTCTGTACCACTTGGCCCTTCAGGTTTACTTTGGGCATTTTTTTAGCTCACAGGAGACACTTGAAATAGAAGATTCTGAGTGTCTCCCATTTTCTAGAGCGATTGTCCTATTCTAAGTCAAAATTAAAAGGGCTTGGAATGAAGGTATGGGATTTAGAACATGCTTAGCATCTCCCAAGATTGGGCACCCTCATCATAATATAGATAAATACTGGAAGTTGCTAAAGGAATGTACATTTAAAGTATGATCACTTTAAGATGTGAGAAAAATAACTTTTCAAAATACTTAGTAACTCTGTTGCTTCACTTCTTTTTGCTGCAAAATTGGGATTCGTCCTTTATGGTAGATGCACCTAATAAATCAGGAAAGGAAACATGACTGGAGTCAGGATGCCGAAACTTTTATCTTTCCAGAAAAAAATAGACCTCAGGCAAATTATCAAAACAAAACACTTTGTTTTGCTGCTAGCATGTATTCCTTGTGGAGGTAATATCACACTTCTATCATCCATGTTTTAGCTAATAAATGTTGAAATTGGAATATCTGATCCAGCTTTCCAACAGTGTATTTGATTACATAATCCATTGTCAAAAAATAAAAATTGCGCCACTGCAAGTAGTGTCATAATGAGCCGGTCACCACTGTTGATTCCCTAGATATATCTAAGATACATTATTTTATTCTTGTTTCTACAAAAGTTTGCTCTCACATATTGTAAATATATTGCCTTTATATATTTAAAATATTTTCTGAGTGTTTCTGTACTGTCTTTGCTTGCAGCCCTGCAATGTTCTTATTATACTATACTTTGAGAAAATGGAATTCAACTCTTTTTAGGAACAAAATAACTTTTAATTGCAGAACTTGGGAGGATGGAAGGCAGCACAGAACAGTGACAATACTTAAGCTATTTATATCCCTATTCTCAATTTGTATAACTTTTGGACTTGGATTTGTGGACTTTTTTCTTAGAGAATGAGCCCAAAGAGGGATATGTAGAAAAATATGGCAAGTCAAAAGTGCTAGTTGATGAGAAGAATCCTGATGGCAACTGAATGCCTGTCCTCTGTTTTCTTTATTTGTATACATAACCAGCAGTTTCAACCAAAAGAAGCAGCTAAAGCTGAACAGATTTGAGGACACAGAATCATAGAATGGTTTAGGTGGGAAGGGACCTTAAAGATCATCAAGTTCCAACCCCCTGCCATGGGCAGGGACACCTCTCACTAGAGCAGGTTGCTCAAAGCCCCATCCAGCCTGGCCTTGAACATCTCCAGGGATGGGGCATCCACAACTTTTCCAGGCAACTTGTTCCAGTGTCTCACCACCCTCACAGTAAAGAATTTCTTTCTAGTATCTAATCTAAATCTCCTCTCTTTCAATTTAAAACCGTTACCTCTTGTGCTATCATCCTATGAGATCTCCCAGTTTGTTTTAATCCGAAAAAATCCGTTTTATGAGCTTCAAAGAGTGTTCTGCAATTCAAACTAAAACACTGTAAGTGGCAACAAATGGGATATTTGCTTCAAAAGTGTGCTACTGGTCTGAACTAAAACATTAATGTAGATGCCCTATTGTGGGCACATGTACACTAAAATCCAGAGGTGTAACAGCTGCTTGTAAAGATGTGTCTAATACTGAAAATTTCACTAGTGCACTAATAGTGCAGGTTTTGATAATTTTCAAGTACTTGCAATGCCTACATAAAGGTTTTATTTATTCCATGTGGTAGACTGTGCTGCCACAGTGGTTCTTTCACAATTGCTTAATCTAGATAGTTCTAAGAGATAGTGGGAATTGTAGTCTCAGCTCTAAATTGCAATGTAGATAAATCTGGAATTAAACAGTTCTAAAAATGATTCAAGCAGTAGCCTTTATTCCATAGCTCAGAGCACAGGTGCCTTAAAAGAGCTGTCAGGGAATGCCTGCAGTGCTGCTGTTCTGCTGTTCTTGCTGTGTCTGTTCAGTGGAGAATGGATTCAGGCTTCAGTGCTGCCCATTAGGAATCTCCTCTGAGCTCCATGGGCCACTTTTTAGCTCTTTAGGCATACAGTGGATAACTCTTCCTGCTGTTGTCATTACAGTGCAGATGTGCTAGCTCCCTATTTGCTCTCTGAATGTGTGTGTATTGGTCTCATTTATGGGATCAAGCCCTGAGTATTTAGCTCCATTGTGAATGTTTGACTACAGCCTAGTATGGTGTGCCCAGAAACACGTTTTTTCAACCCAGCTGTAGCACATCCATCCCTCTCCTCCTTCTCTTCTGTGCTTCACCATCTCATTAACCATTTTAGGTCATGTACTGTGCTGCTTCCAGCTATGAGTGGCTATGAATCCAAAATCATCATTTCACTCCATTGCTGCAATTTCTAAATAAAATATCTGAACCTTTGAAATGCTGTCTCTGCTTTCTCTGTTGCCATTTATATGCAGAAGGCATATATTTGTACCAAGTAGATTCAGAGTTGATTCTAGTGAGGAAAGATCGAAGAGATTTGACACAGAATCATCATGAGAAATAGAACTTTTATGAGGGTCTTCATCTTTTGTTAAAGGGGATATGCCTTCTACCAGACATATTGCAAGGGTATGTTTTTAAACAGAGTTTATTTTCCTGGACGTGTGTTTTTAAGGTTCTTATTATGGCATAGAAAAATATTAAAAACAGTCATCTGAGTTGGATTTCCAATTAAAATATAAATCGCATTATAAAGTCATCATAGCAGCTGGATTCACTACCCCCATAAGCAATCCCTAAAGAAATTATCCTTGGTGAATTTCCTCAGCTTGTCAGCCTTACAGGTTGTATCTCACATACACAGGTGTTTTTACTCACTGAAGCTGTGTTACGCAGATAAGTATGCTGGAGAAAAGACCTTAATAGTATGTTCATTTGTAAGCACTGTATGAATGGCATCATAATTCAGATGGGCATCTAGTGCATGAATAATGCTGGGGACAAAGCTAGAGCAGTTTATGTGGAGGCATCCTTATAGGTGTTTCTTGGAATGGGTGGCTTTATTGGATAGATTGTGATTTCAGAGATAGACAAATAGCCTCTATTCTGCACAGTTACTTCATGATGAGTCTCTGATATAGCTGCATTTAGAGTGCTTTCTCCAGAAGAAACCAATTTCTGCAAAGCAGCTCCTAGCTTCAGGGAGGTTTTTTTCAAATTCTAATGTCTGCCCTTGTTTGTATAAGGAGAGAGGTGAGCAGGGCTGTAATAAGCAGCAACTTGATGAAAAAATTGAAGGGAACAGATGTGATGTGCTAATGAACTACACCATCTCACATATAAACTGTGAAGGTGAATTGTGGTTTAAATAGAAGATAATTTTTGGAATAAAGTCACCTTATTTCCCAATGCTAATTGCTAAGCATTTGTTCATTTTTCAGATATTAACCAAAATAAGAATCTGAATCTCAACTATGTCTGAACGGACTGCAGAGAATGCCAAAAAAGAGGTGGAAGCTTCCAGAGGAATAAGAAATTAAGTGTAATCCAAATATAGGAAAATGAGGGAAATGAAAACTAAACAATTTCTTGTTCTGCTGGATGATTTTAAGAGCATTTTTTTAATATTTTCTATTCACATGTCTATTTACAAAGTGTATTAATACTTAAGGAGAAAAGGCAATACTTCAGCAATGGTAGTAATGTATATACAGACACTTCTGATTACTGCTTCTTTTATGCCCACATACAAGAACCAAAAATACCCTGAGCAAATAAATAGTGACTTCAAATACAAGCAAAATACCAAAACTACAGGGAAAGCTATGGAAGGTGGTGGCCGTTGAAGCTACAGTCATATTTTGTTTCTGATTCCTACCCAACCCCCCTATTCCCTCAACCCAAACAAATCCAAAGAACACCTATATCAAATATCCCTCTACTTTTTCTCTCAGTATAAATTCCTTCTCTTCCAGAGTAATCCCTTGAGTATATTTAGTGGATTTATGATGCATAGAATGTTGGTATTTCTTTAAATATTTTTAACAATCCTGATGAGAATAATGAAATAAATTGAGTCAATCTATTCATGTGGCTGAATAGTTAAGGAAAAACAGGGTGAGTACAGCATGAAATACCATCAGTACATCTGAACAGGAGCTGAGGTTTGGAGCTGAGCTTGCAGTTTCATCCACAATTGTGGACCGTAGTTCCCAGAATCGTTGTTGCATTTTTTATTTGATTTAACAGGCAGGAAGGAGATTGCTTGGGCTGATAAAATTATGGCCCAGTTTGTTTCTGCCCAGAGATACCATGCAGGCCGCAGAAAGATATCTATGCTGGGCAGAAGAAAATATAATCTTTTAGTAGTCTTTTAGAGAAACAACCTTTCAGCTCCACACCGCCCTCTCCAACTGTGAGCTAGATATTTTATCATTGTCTACACATCCTAAATCTATAGCTCAAAAAAAACCAGAACAGTCCTGTCTTCCGTTAACTTCATAAAAAAGGTTGACAGTGTTCTTTGAAAGATCCATGGTTTGTTGTCATTAATTGTTATATTACTATTAACTTTAACTGCTGGGCTTAAGTAGAAACCCACAGGTAAGATTTTGGGAGAACCATCAGAGTGAATAAAATATTTAGGGAAATACAGAGGCAAGGGTCAAAGATGGATGAGAGGGAAGAAGCACCAAGGACACAAGAAAACTGGAACAGGGACAAAACAGAACCTTAGGGAAGAGTGCAAGTCTATATGCTTGATGCCCTTCAAGTTCTGATATTTAAACCTGAAAAAAAGAGTTGAACACAAACCGTAGCTGCAGACCACCAAACCAAATTCCTTGCAATCCACATTTGAGTTTGTATCTGTCTATAAAAAGCTCAAAATGAAGCCTGAAATTGACTGTCCAAAATAACTGAAAGGTTTCATCCAGATCAAATTCTCAAGTTTTTATCTCCTCTTATAATTTTTAAGATTCCTTAACTATTTCCCCAAGAGAACTTTTTATTTCTAACAGGCAAATACTTTTCTGCTTTGAAACATTTATGCAATAGGACATAAGCAAAATTCACAATTAAGTGTGTTCTTAAGCTCTTGAAATGAAGCCTGTACTATAATGAGTAAAAATCCTTTTCTAATCAAGATATAAAAACATAATTAAGGCACAAATAGTGATCTGGGATTGGACTTTGTTGACTGAAAAACACTGCTGCTACCATTAGTTGTAATTACACTAGTAATTATTAAATAATATATTGTTCTGGATAACATGAATGCTATGCTTTTCACTATTTAGATTTTTCTACTGAGATTTAATTAGTTTTTTAATTTTCTTTATTTTCTCTGTTTGTTCTGGACATGTTCTTCTGTTCTTTCTCACTGCCCAGCTCCCTGGTGTGTTGCTGCTTATGTCCTCGTCTGTGACAGAACAATTTTCCTTTTCTGAGAATGACTTAATTTTACCTAATAAATGACTATGGGAAGTATGCAACTCCCATTTGAAGATGTATTTTGCTAGTATTTTTGTAAGATAAAGAATACAGAGCAGAATTTTATCTATTTGTACAGACTTGAAGAAGCTTCACAATGCTGTTTCAGTTGTTTTAGCACTTATAATATTTAGTATTTTACAATACTTTCATTCAGAATATGAAGATTATTAAAAAATTTCATAGAAAAGCAAGATTCAGAAAGATGGCCAATATGCTTTAAAAGGTAATTGTGAGGCAGGAATACGAGGTTTCATTTTAGATTCTCTGGGCTTTGGTTTGGTATGACCTGATTATTTAATATATCAAAGGAAATCTTCCATATGGATTTTTCTTGCTCTAAGCTTGAAGAAGTCAGTCGCCTCAACTATCTAACTTATAGAAACTCTTAAAGGCTGTTAGAAAGCCCACAGCAAGAAGATATTTGTCTGGGCAAATGTACTTTCTCTTCACAGATGTTGTACAGACTGTAACAGAAGTTGAATCTAATTTCTGCAGTGTGCCACTGACAAGCTATTTTGTCTGTATTAGTAGCTTTTTGTACTGTTTTTGTGATGATGAGAGTCCAAAATACAGTAGAAGTGCATTTTATATAGCTTATAAGTACATGGTAGCTGCTGAGACCAATGCGATTATTATGATATCAAATTATAATTATTGCAATATAGAAACAGTAAAATGGTGGTAGTTAAGCAAATTATACTATTACCTCTCTCTAAGCTAACTACTGATGGTTTTGAATTGTAGATAATTTGTCTGTGATAGTTCAGAGAAGTGTGCTGTGATAAGCATACAGGCAAGATAGACTTAGGGCTCTGAATGCAATTTTCAAATAATGGTGTCTTTTCATTTGAGAGTTCAGTCATGAGGCTTTAATATTCTCTTTTGTACAGTATACATGCTCTGTTTTTTACATATAAGAGGTGGAGTAGGACCTTCCGCTGTGTTCCAGGTTAGGTTTTAGCATCTTTTTCCTTTTGACAGCTCCTTATCTGTAATTATATTTAATGCAAAGGTTGTGGAAATCTTCATGTTGTACTTTATTGTATGTTACATAAAGTATTATACTATTTTGTACTCTTTCTAGAAATTTTCTAGTTACTTTCATAATGACAGAATAAATTACAGTATTGGGAATATCTGTGGTGCTGTTAGTTTTGCCGTGCCAAGGTTCCTTACTACAGTATTATTTTTATGGAAATGGACAGTATTAAAAGCCAGATGACATTTTCTTACTCTGAACTCTCATTAGAATGAATTCTAAGATCTGTTCCTTGGTGACTAGGTTTTGCAGACAGAGGATACTCTGGAAAGAAGTCATGCTAGCATGAAATTGTTCAGTCTATAGCATTTAGTTATTTAAACCTGAAAACAAATGCATCTATCTTATTCATTTCCTCAGTTGTGTACATTAAAAATAATATTATGAATCCTTTAGACAGTCTTGCACAGGCTTTGCCTATCCAGGTATAAAGCTGCTACAGCAGCACATTCCAAGGATAGGCACTTGTATTTGTTCTACTACTATAGAAATTACACGAGGAGTTATTACAATTCCACCACTTCATCTATTGGTGTTCCTAATATTTTCCTCTTTACCTCTAGAGAGTTATCTGATTCTTTAATATTTATTTAAACACTGCATCCTGGTTTGAGGTAAAACAGAACCAATTTTCTGTTTAGGAATTTTACATTTTAGCTATGGCTCTTCTAAGAAACTTAAATCTACAATTAACAGTATATTATGGAAACAGTGTTCATTCTCAGAGTGGTAAGATATGATTATTTGTAATTTATACCTAAGAATGGTAAACAAAGAGGCTTTTGCATACACTAATTGCTCTAACAACCAAGGTCAGATAACTTTGTTATTTGCCCCGTTGCAGGGTCAGAAGCAGAAAAGTGTGGAGGCGTCACACTTACAGGAAGGAACAGACAGGACAGGTGACCCAAAACTGACCAACGCAGTTTTCCATTCTGTCTGCTTCATGCTCAGTATAAATGCTGAAGGATCAAAGGGTCAGCCCTCTTTTTTCAGTGGCCAGGATCCAAAGAGAGCTCTGGCTGTACATCTGCTTTTGATCCCAATCTGTGCATTCCTGGATCCATATCCGGAATCCAGCTCATAAGGGAGTCCCTTAGTCCAGTCTGGGACTTTTCCCTGTGCCTATTGGTGATACCATTGTTATCCTGGGAGCTTGATATGGTTTTGTATATATTGTATGTATTGAACTATTTTTTTCTTATTTTATTAATTTATTAATATTTTCATTAGTTTAGTTTTTTCCCAAACTCCTAAGTTTCTTTCTCTCTCTCCCTCCTGTCCTTGGAGAGAGAGGTGGGCAAGAGCATCTGTCATTTGCTTCAGTGGCCAGTCTGGCCCAAACCATGACAAACTGGTATTATCTTTCTGACATAAAAAGGTCTTCTTGTGTTATAAATGGATAGCTACTCTTAAAAGGGCTACAGCAAGCATAGATTTTTTTTTANGGCCAGGATCCAAAGAGAGCTCTGGCTGTACATCTGCTTTTGATCCCAATCTGTGCATTCCTGGATCCATATCCGGAATCCAGCTCATAAGGGAGTCCCTTAGTCCAGTCTGGGACTTTTCCCTGTGCCTATTGGTGATACCATTGTTATCCTGGGAGCTTGATATGGTTTTGTATATATTGTATGTATTGAACTATTTTTTTCTTATTTTATTAATTTATTAATATTTTCATTAGTTTAGTTTTTTCCCAAACTCCTAAGTTTCTTTCTCTCTCTCCCTCCTGTCCTTGGAGAGAGAGGTGGGCAAGAGCATCTGTCATTTGCTTCAGTGGCCAGTCTGGCCCAAACCATGACAAACTGGTATTATCTTTCTGACATAAAAAGGTCTTCTTGTGTTATAAATGGATAGCTACTCTTAAAAGGGCTACAGCAAGCATAGATTTTTTTTTAAATGGCAAACTGGTCTCTTTTTGTCAAAAGTTAGTTGTGAGTTCAGAAGCAGATTGAAAGAAAATTGTAAGTTAACAAGGTATAGGGAAGGTTGCTAAAATTAAAAGTAGATTTAAGATTGCACCTGAATTATGAAAATATTCCTTTAGAATTATTCTTATTTGAGATTAACATGACAATAATCTCCTTTGCAGAGTTGTAATGTAGTGCAATATGCATAAAAACTGCTTAAATTAATGACATTTGTAGTCTCAGGGACCTATCAGAAGTCATTAAATGTTTAATTTTTCAATAACCAAGAACAGGTTTGTCAGATTATTTTACCTGAAAGAAGATGAAAAAGCCAGAAGCCTACGAAGCTATTCTTCAAGCTTTTTTTGAACTGTTCCCAAAGTGGCCTTTTAATTAAAATTTAGAGTAGAAATGATGGCTGGAATTATCCTTGGAAACAGAGTGCATTGTAAAATCGAGAGGTCATGATTCTGTTTGCTACTACCCAGAACAGCAGAATATCAAACCTTACTAGCATTACCATTTTAATAGTGAGTTTCAACAAACACTCAGCTATTTCATTTGCTGAGTGACTAGTACAACCTGCTCTGCCTGACTACAGAAGTCCCATTTAGGACTGTTCGTGACAGATAATTGTGATTTATATAAATTGCGTATCAGGACAGAATATTTTGATTATGTGTGATAAATATCTTACCTGGAATTTATTAGTAAATCTCCAGTCATTTTTAAGTTGGAAAATGATAACAAAAGCATCACATTTTTTGGTTACTTAAGTTACTGAGGTCAGTATTCCCACAGATAACTCTGAATGTCTCGATGGGTGCATACAGAAACTGGCATCCCTTTGTAATGTTTTTCTTAGAATGAAAACCAATTACTTCTCTTGGAGTACCAATTTGCTTCAAGAGGAATAAACAAGTAATCAAATAACCAGGATGAGCATGAGGATTAGTTTAGACCCTGAAGAACACACACAAAAAAACCTTGAAGGCTGAAAAGCCGCAGTATTTAACCAATTAACAGCATTATAAATCAAACAGTTTACTATGAAATCTACAGCAAGTGTTTGTATTGAAAGAATTGAATAGCAGGCATTTATTATAACTGAAACTATCTTTCTGCAAGATCAGTGAACAGATGTCTGGAATGTTTAAAGGTTTTTATTTTTTGTGACAAAACTGATAATTCTCTTTTTATTAAATTTTTGCTTTACTCATACTTGAAAACAGTAGGATCAAAACAAAATTTTATCAGTGACTGCACACATTTGATACACACATAGTCTTTGCTCAAAACAGTGATAACCTCTAGATTATACAAGACAAACTGAAGTTGAGGGAAAGGGAGAAATAATATTTATATTTTAGAAAAGAAGAACAAATGGAAAAATAATGAGCATTTTACTTAGATTATTAAGTCTCAGTAATGTCACTGGAACTATCTAGGTGAGTTGCTTGCAAAGACTATTAAGGTTTAACTGTCTTGTCCAGTAGACATTTCAGAGTCACCCTGGACACCTGTGACAGCCTGGAGTGTAACTGGGATCTGTTACCTGGTTGAGTGCTTCTCTGAACCGTGAAATCATCCAGCTGTGAACCATACCTGCTATCTATAAAGCAGTGTGCAGCATGGCATTGTTCAGGGCTCCACTGGCATGAAAACCCAGTAAAGAATCACTGTAGGGAAGGGAATAACTGACCAGCTTCAGGAGGGAAATGCCCAATTTCTGTGACTTTACAATAAAATGTTCACGGAAAGGTGAAGAGGAAGTCTAAGTCTGTTGTTTCAGAAAGAGAAATTAGAACTGTGATCATGTGATTTTTTTTTTCCTCAGAAAAAATTCTGCATTCAAATTTGCATTTTAAATTGGGAGAAATTAAGAGGATGAATTTTTATACTTAAGAGCTTTTTTTTTGAGAGATTTTTGCGTTTGATGTTTTTAACCAATTTTCCAAGGAACAATAACCAGAACTAAACTAAAAGATACATGGAACAATTTTTTGAATTTGATTAACCAGTTTTCTCATGCTCAACATCAACCTCCCTTAGGTACTTTCTGTTTTGCCTAGTGCATTCCTTAGTATTGCAAAATATGTTGTCTGCTTCAAAGGCACCTTAATATGTGGGGGCCATTATTTTGAACTTGCTGCTAATGCAGTAGGAATACTAATATTTCCTGTGATCTGTCACTTGATCTTCTCAATTATTGCTCTGTATTTAAATTTTAAGCTCACATGGGAATGCAAGAAGCAGTCAGGTTTTTGGTCACTAAATAAGTAAGATATCAACAATAAATCACAAATATTTGCAAACCTTTCAAGGAATTTCAATAGGAAAAAAACTGAAGTGCAGCTTACAAGATGCATTGCTAATAAATAGCTGGTTCTTCAAAGCTGGTACATGCATAATGAACATTTGCAATCTGCATTGCAGGCTTTGAGAAGATTATTGTAACCTGACAGTGACAGTTACATACTGCAATTTGCATTTCAATATATGAATAATTCATTTTAAATATCTGTAAAGAAATCTCATCTTCTAAAAATTTGAGCAGTGCTTTCTCTAGTGGTGAGCAGCAGCAGCATTTTAACTAGCTGAGTCTCACTAGCTGTGAGACCTGTTGATTTCTGTGGCATTCCATTAATAGTGGGTTTGTCATACTACCTTCTGTAACATTTAGATGTTGCTATATCCAAATGACAAGTTGCATAATGAAATTCTTCTGGCCATTTAAAAACAGGGAAAAACTATTTTAAAAATTGTTTTATGTTCAGGAAATGAAGCAGTATGTTTAGCTCGAGCTACTAACATCTACACAGTGAAATGATGTCATTTTTTTAGAAAGAAGAAAACTTGGATTTACACCACTGAAACTTACAGAGGCATTCTGAACAGATTTAAACTGAAAATTGTGCTATTTCCTAGCACAGCTCAGACATCTTCCTGAAAGCCTTGTATGACCAGTTCCATTGAGCAGAGTGGTCATACCAAGAAAGACAGTGTGAAAAACAACTGCGAACCCGCAAACTATAGTTTGCATTAAACCATCTGGTACCCTGCAATGAGTCTCTCATTAACATACTGTATTTCCACTCGAGAAGGAGCAATGAATAGCACTAAGATCAGTTTATATCAGTTGTTCAAAACAGTCTCAATTTTACTACCAATTCACTTGCCCATAGTTGTAATTTTAAATATATATTTAAAACTCTATAAAAACTCTAAAGAGAGCTTGGATTCCTATTTATTTTGCAATCTCACCTAAGGCAATACTGTTACTGATATGGCTCTGAGACTCACTTACTTCCTAGGTGATGAAACCTTTTAGATAGGTAGTTCAGTCATTAAACAGATGTTAGGATTCTCTGTCAGAACAGACAACTTTATTTCTCATGTTAGACCTTTTCTTGCTTGGGGCTTGATTTGAGTGGTTTCTCTTGAGCGTGTGCTTAGTTGATTTCTTGGATCAGGATCTGTGTGCAAGATTTACTGCAAAGCTCCTTTGGTTCTCTGTGAGATTTTGCAGTTTATTTCAATGAACTCTGGGTTAGGTCCATTTAGTATCTGGGACAAACACTGTAAATACAGTTAAAGAGGATGCAGGTTCAGTTCTGACTTGTTCCTTTGACTTATGGAACTACTCACACTGCTTTGAAACTAGCTCTTACTATTGTGTCTGTCTTTGTGTAGCTGCAAGCATGAATGATATCTATCTAGTAAAGTGTTCTCAGATTTACTAATGTATTAATGATATTTATTGTTATCTCTGAATTGTCCCATATGAATTTTGCCCAAATGTTTTCATTATGTGTTCTACAGTTTGGCCACTGCACTCAGAGGGCTGGGGGAATGTTCTTGAGGATTTTCCGTTGTTAGTTCAATGCTCTTAGTGCAACCAAATATCCATTGCCTTTCCTCAGGAGTGGAGTGATGGATCGTGGATCAGAAACGTTAGTATTTTTGATGCATTCGGTTGTTGTTACAATGCAGCAAGTTCACTGGACTATTATCTGTGTTATATTCACATAGAAGTATGTAAAATATGATACTTTGCTGAGACATCAAATCTGACATAGGTTAGAATTAAAAGTTTCTGTTGCAAAGATCCACAGATGTTCATTACTTGTTCCACATAACAGGATGTCTTTCCTATTCTGGGCTGGGAATAAAACAATAAGTCTTGAAATACAGCTACTGTAATTGATTTTAATTTGTATTATTGTACTATTTAGGCTGAGATTATGCTCAGAAAAGGGTCTAAGCTAAATTAACCTTCTCTACCAACAGTAACTCAAGCAATGTGAAAAACTGCATATATAGTTTTCACAATCATCTACATGAGATGACAAGGTTCAGCCCTCTATGTATGGTTTCTGTATCAGCCATCTGATACAGAAGTGAGTCTTTCTGAAGCACATGGTATCAATCTGACTTTGCTGCCCTTGAAGTAAATGGGAGTTTTTCAGTCATAGCAGACAGAGTCTACAAAATTGAGAAAAAGAGACTCCATGTATGCTGAACCAGCAGGGCAGAAAAAGCAGGTGTTCAGTGACAAGTGCTGCTGAGGCAAAGCTTCTTTTCTTTGCTACTTCTAATCTTTTGTATAGGACCTTCTCCCTATAAGCTAATTGCATCAGTTAGCCAGTTTAACTAGCAATCTGGATGGCAGCTATAAACTCCAGTTTTGTCTCTGTCTAGGTAGTCTTGCCAGACAGAAGAGCAGAAACCTGTGTTTTTTCTCACTTCACTTTGTACTTTTGTCTCCTCAAGATGCCTTTTGCATGGTACTTTTAGGACAGCACAGGCTATCCTGCCAACTCTAATGTGCAGAGAGAAAAGATGTTAATATTTTCCAAGTAAAATACTTTCTCTCTTCCTTTAAAAAAGCCAATATAGTTGAAAGAAGTAGCTTTCATGGCTGTCTGCGATGGATTCAAATTGTGATGAATATTGAATGAGCTGCCAAGGCCCGTACATCAGTGACTTGTCTTTGGTAGCCAGTTGGCTGGCAAACTAACCCTGTCACATTATTAACTTAATGTAACTCGTTGCTTCAGTAAAAAGTTCCAGAATATAATTGGAAAAGGCCTGGATTCTGTATTTGTGCTCACATAAAATGTACAGGGATTTGATATGGAATCTAAATCCAAATTTATTGACTGACCTGTTTGTAAAGGGTTGGTCCCAAAGAATTTTGAGAAAAATGCAGCTATACACTTGTTTTGCATCTGCTCTGGAAATCTTCTCTTTTATTTTTGCCTGCTTATCCAGGCAGTATTTTTGTGTTCTGCTTAGATGCTTACAGAGGCAGCAGATCACTGTTTTGCAAGCTGTTCTTACTGAAGCTTTATTTTCTTAATTTTCTTAGTCTCATCTGTGTCATTAGACTTATCTTTTTGTGTCAAATTATATATATAGCGATGATGGGGTGAGTAATTCAACACTTGTATTTGACATTTGTCATGTCAGGCAGTTCTTAGCATTTTATCTCTATGTGCAATGAGACTTATGCAAAAGCAGTCTGCAATTGCTTGAGTCTGTACTCTTTGAAACCAATTACACTTTAAATTCTTCCCACACTATAGAGGCCTTTATGTTCTATATTTTTTTAATAAATATTTTATATTTTAAAATTATGCATAAGAAACTTATCAGGTTTATGTATATAGAAGACTATATGTGTGAAAGATTATGAAGGGATAAAATATATTTCTTTGCCATAGTATAGAACAATTTTTCTTTCTGTTAAATGAAAAGCTATTTTGAAAAAAACCCTGCTTCCTGAATCTTATTTTTTTTCTTTTTGCCATGCTTATCCTGCAGAAGTCTTCTACTGTGAAATATGGCTTTTAATTATCTTGCAGTGTAGAAATTACTCCTTGGAACTGGATGATGCAATAAGTGCTAATATTTAATTTCTTGTGATCTTAGTTGAAATCTTGACTTAGGTAATAAGTAAAGGGAATTTTGTTGACTGTACAGTGAAGGAAAGGAACTAATTGGTTTGATGGGAGAATGATCTCTTTGAAGAGGCTAATAAAATGAGAATGGGTAGGTGGTAATTTAGCAAAATAAGTGTATGCATTTGTTCTGCTTGAATGAAGCAAATAGAGAATCATTTAGCGCTAGAAGTTTTCCACTTTTCTTTTTGTTTCTTTACTGTAAATCCAAACTTGATTTCTAGTGTAAACCATATTTGCTAACAAGGAAAGATAGTGATGCTGTTCAAGTACAAGGCTGGGTATGTAGCAACCTTTTCCAGCTGTTAAAGGTTTTCTGTAAGAAAAAGAGAAGTCATATATTCTCTCTATCTGATTATCCCATTTGTAAAGGAAGATAGCAACACACCGTGTGTTGATGTGGCAAACTCTTAATAGAAGGGACAGCATTTACAGTATGTTTCTACATTTTTTTCCTAAGGCTAATCTTCCACCACGCAAGAAGATGGGATAGGGTGGTGGCTTTCTTTGTTCAGACAGCACTCCGGTAATAGAGAAAGAACTCCACCTGTGATTAACTGAAATAACTAGAGGAAAAGGAAACACCTTGCTTAAAGGCCATGGAATGTCAGTGAGTACTCTGAGACTTAACTGAGTCTCATAATCAGAATGTTCTCTGTGAAAACTGAGATTTTTATCAAAACAAACCAAACATTTTTTTTCCTACTGATAAATCTGAATACTGCATTTTGTAAAAGGGCTCTGAAATGTTTCATTTCAAATCCACGAAACAGCAGATGATCAGAATTTCCTTGTTGGGAAAATTCAAGTTGACATCCCTCAAACCTGAACAGTCTCAAGGATCCTCTGTGAATTTCCCTTTGTTGTTACTTTCTGCAGTCTGTCGTAGCATGTTTTAGCGTGTCATAGCATGTAAGATAGGTGATCTGTCCATAGAGCCTGGCCTATGGGGGAAAAGGACACAAAAAGTTTCCAAAGTATGTATCCAGTTGTAACATATTACATCTAGAAAATCCACTTAACAATTAACTGCATTGAAATCAAATAAGTGGATCCCTTGTTGAAGTATAATTTTCATTGGAAAGGTTGAAATAAAACTATTTAGTGTTTCCAAAGCAAAATTTTTGAAACTGTCATTCATTAACAGTTTTTAAATTCCTGGGTGATTGATGATGGAATAAAAAACTGAGCTGATCACAGGTGGTGGTCCTTTTGGGAGACATTACATAAGAATTGTGCTATTTGTCATGTATTTTTTCCCCAATGCTGGTTCACAACAGAGCACTGTTGATCATTTGGTTCTGCAACATGAATCTGTATGTATCCATGTCTTGACTTCATGTTTACATCATTCTCCAAAATAATCTTTCAATACTCTTACTGGTGGAGTTTTGAGCTTCCGACTATTGTTATTCTGCAGAGGTGCCTGCAGTATAGCTGTACTCTCTTTTCTTTTTCATCATAGCCTGGTGTCACAGTCTCTATGTTACAGTATTTGAAATAAGTGAAACAGTGTGTGAAGGAGGAAACCTAAGTTTAATTGTGCTTAGGACAGAGCAGCATGGATGTGTCTGCAAAACTGCCTTTGTCTGTTAAAAGGAAATTGTGTTTATAAGGGTAAATGAGTAATTGTATACAGGCCCCGGCAATTTCTTGACCTTCGTATGACATTGTTCAGACATTGGAGGTATTGCTGTTTCGTGAGAAGTGCTGTGGCACAGTGCCAGGCTGTGAACTGTGCAAGTCTCTAACAAGAAGTAGACCTGAGGGAGACAGTTTTAGGGCAGGCTTAGATTGAATCTTACCTCATCCCCTTGAGCCACCAGTACAACAGTTAAATAAAAGACTTTTTTTGAGACCCTTTCTTCCTCAGAAACGCTTTGTGAGATGTGACTAGAATCTCTCATTCAGCAGGTCTTCCTTTACCATGTTTTTGATGCTAAAAACAGTTTTCCCTGGTTGAAGACAGATTTCAGCTATTTAATTTTCTTGTCTGTGAAGCAATGCATGCCATGTCACCCGAGGCTGTCACACATCATCTCTGCTCTGTAGGACCACATGATGGTGAAGGGCGACAAAAAAAGGCTGGAGTCCAGGGGGCAGACTGCTCTGAGGAGTGACTTCTCTCTTTTGCTGGACTCCAAGCCCTAGACGCGGCTGAGATGCCAGAAATAGGAGAAATGATGGTGTCATGAGACAAAAAATAGACAAAGGACAAATGAATGATTAATAGTTTTTTTAATACAAAGGTGATTAAAATCAAAGTATGTTGTATCTTTGAACAGATCAGCTTACATGAATAGACTCCAAAAGATTCACATTTATTAGCAACTGTTTTCTTTGGGATGTTATTCATGCTGCAAAGACTTTAATTGTTGATAAAGATGTTTCTTAAGGAATACATTTAATCTTAATTCTTGTGACTGCCTTTTTATTGAGACGAAGTAATTTCTAAGTATTCTCTTTTGTTCATTTTTAACATTCTTCTGGTAATTTGCTTCTTATTTCACCAGTTGTCCAATGAAAAGATATGGAGCCAATGTGGGTTTTATTCCATGCTGGTAAAATAACAAAGCAGGAATATTGCTCAGTATTTCTTGTGCACAGCTATTGAAACAGATGAATCACGACAGGAGAGGAGCACTTTCCTTAGTGAAGAAGTTCTGTAAATGGTTTAATCTAAAAAATAGCAACAATTAGAAGGGGAGAGCAGAGTTTTGAACATTCGTAATAGCAGACTAATGAACAGAGGGACAAGAAGAGGTGAGAAAAAGGATTAACTTTGTTTATCCGGACTTTGTGAGTGCCATTGGAAATGATTACTTCTTTGTTGTTTTTTTTTCAGGAAAAAGCTTATAGTCCAAAATACCTTAAAAGTCTGTTACCTAGCCACAGAAAGAAGGTGCAATGGTAGTCTAAAGATTTGAGGGCCTAACCCATACTATCATGTGGTCCAGAACCGCTCCGTAGGCTTCTGCCTGGTGGAGTTCTTGGGCACCTCAGCTGTTTTTAGATAAACTCATGAGATTTTGCAGGAAAGGTCCCTTAGAACCTGCAGTCACCAAAACCTACTGCATCTCTTTTGTACATCCCAATTACTAAGAGGTGAAGCCCAAGATCTCTTCTGTATGTAATAAAAGAGAAAGGGTAAACTACACGGTAATTTAACTCTCATCAGACCAGGGAACAAACAGTGTTTACCATTCTGATGGGTTACCTGAGAACTTTTTTTTTCATCAGGGTCATGTCCTCTGTTCAACAGAAAACCAAATGGAAATAAATTATTGAGAAAGTACTCTGGGTCTAATGAATTCTAGGAGGAACTAAGTCCTAAATGGACCATCATAAATGATTACTGGACGGAAAAAGTTTCCTAAAAATCCTTTTAGTGATGTACTTTAGATATCTTATGATTTGTGTGATGAAATATTTAATATAAAAGCTCAAATACTCTTGGCAAAATGTAAACTTCCACAGTCAAAAGCTTCTGTGAAGTTTTGATGCCAGTTGAGGGGACTGCTACCTGTTTTAGCTGTATGCAGGATTAATTTGGTGGAGAAAGGTTTGTCAAAATGTTGAGTAGAATGCTACCATCTTTCAATGTCCGGAAGAATTTGAGTTGTTATTTCAGAAATCATTGATCCACTGGCTGAATCTATGCAGTACAAAATTTCTGTTGTTGCATGCATGCAGTTGTTTGTAAAGTTGCAAAAGCATGTCAGGCTTATAATCAGTCAAGTTATGGCCAGGGTCTTGAATTTACATAGTGAGAAGACACGAAGTATTCCAGCACACATTTAGTATAAACCCAGAAATCTTTATGCTTGATACACTAGTAATTCAAGATTTCTGATACATAATCACTTAAAGAAAATGCTCCTCTTATCAGAGTACTTTGCCAACTGCAATTATGTATCATGGACTGTGTGTAAAGATACCTTTCATTACATGTATTTTTCCCTTTTTTGTACTGTGTGGACCTACTGACCGGCCTTTTTTAATGGGTCTTTACCAACACTCTAACACTCATAGTGATACTTTTCAGTTGGGTTGTCATAATAATAAAGGATTAGTTCCAAGAGCAGGAGAATCAGGTCCTAAATTAGTATCTAGTCTTTTTAATTATTACAGCTACCTAAAGAATTTTAATTAATAAACACACATGCAAAGGTGCCAGCAGTTAATCTCTGTGATGAGTAGGTTTGAGGTGATTTTCCATTTAATCTTTGGTTTGAACTGTAGTGTCTGCAGACTTAAAAATTAAATTACTGTCTTGGTCATCGCTTAATGATTATCATCACTTGAAGTGAATTCTTACTGTAGTGAGGAAATAGATAAGAAAGCAGCTTGACTCTAAAGAGCCATTTCATGCTAGGGCCAGATTCTGATGCATATTTCTGTTATGCATAACTTGGTGAGTGAATTAAAATATAGAGTAAGTTTAGATCAATATCAATTTGGCAGAGCCTGGTATTTAAGGTTTTTGAGACAGAATTGCTAGTGACCATAAAAAGATAGCCCTTCTTGGATCAGATGACCTAGTGCAACTACAGTCTAGTGCCTCAATGTTTCACACCGCTAGTTCTTCAGTAACATGTCGGTCTTCGTGCTGCCTAAGGAGATAACAAACATTATATTGTCTTAAACCTTTTTAACTTGGATTCTAAACCTTTATATTGTGCACATATGAATAGAATATAGCTGATGTTTTCTGAGCATTACTTTAGGTTTAGGAAAAGGAAATCAGCTACCACTGTAGCACCGCAGCACCAAATAAAGCTCCCTGAATGTGCAATTCGCAGTGCCTGTTCTTCTTTAACCTGGTGAGAAATGTAAATGTGAATGCCCTTCAACTGCTTTCTCTGTTGATGTTGCTACAGAGAAGGCAAGCTTGGCAGCTGTATGACCCAGATACACACAGCTCTGGAAGATTTTCCAGCTGTAGAATCTGTCTTGGTTAGTAATTGCAAAACAATGGTATTTTCTATTACCTACATTTTAATTGAACTGTTCTGTGCAGGTTTGTAATTATCGTGATCATCCAATATTTTTCTTCAGTAGTAAGTGCAACCATGAATTAGTACACTAAGTGTAGAATATCATAATTACTCAAAAAACTTCTCAGTAAACAGGTTATATTATAGACTGGTATTATGCAAGAAGTTCTGCAGGATGCTTTTCTGCCTTTGATCAAAATGTGTAAAAGCATATGACATTGCAACACTAGCTATTTTAAATGAGACCTTGAATAGTCTTTGCTATCGTTTGTGAAGGTTCTAGTACTGTGCAATGCCCTGGAACTCTGTAGTCATCGAATGATCTGCAGTACTCATAAACCAGATCTAAACGCACTCTTGAATCCCAAAGTTTGAAATTATGCATAGACAGTGAATGGAATCTTGTTTCTTGTTTAAATCTACACCTTATGTCAAGCACCTTTCTTGCTGTCTACTTTCATGCCTGGAAGAATTTCTCCCTCAGTACATATATAAACAAGTTTATAGGAAGGTTACTGTTGTCATGAATTATTTGCTGTGGCAAACCTAGTGTTTTAAAGCTGTGTAATATTTTTACCAACAGGTTTCTTGAATTGTTAAGCAGAAAAGAGGAGGAAGGATAAAAAGTGGTTGAATAAGTGTAAATTGGTGGCTCACAGGTATGTGCTGCTGGCAGTTCTGATGGTACAAGGCAATAAGCATGTTACTTTTCATGTAGATAAAGCAGGTTATTGCATGGTGAAATATTTATGCATATCTTTTAATAAAGATACTTTGTTAAAGATTTTGTGTTTTATCTTAAAAATGCCTTAATTTTTTCTAAAAATGTCAAATGTTACCTAATTGTTGCTGTTAGGAAGTGGAAGGTCTAACTATTCATAAACTCATAGGTATTCTCATTCAGCCCAAATTACTCTCTATAATTAAGTGAAGAAAGCACAGCACCTTCTCATTAAGGTCATAGCTCTGTTGTATGACTGCTATCTATGTCTACTGTCACATCTTTACTGAGATAGTTTGTGCTTCGATATAAAAGCTCCCTTATTTATTAGTAATTCCGTTGATGTTCTTGTTTGGCTGAATCCCATGAGATGACAAAGAAAAGCACAGTTCATGAGAAGAAGAGTAAATCTTGCTGTGAAGTAGGTCAGGCAAGAGCAATGCAGAATCACTGTAATGTAAAAGGACGTTGGAGAACAAAATAAAGGATGGTTTCATACTATATGCCTGTATGACATGACTAGATGTAGAGCTTAGCTTAACATAAAAGAAAATTATGCTTATGGGTATATTGTGGCCAATGTTTTGTCTTTTTCAGTACTTTTTTAGTAAAAAAAATCTCAATCCTTAGGATAAAAGCAGGAGATGTTCTAGGTCAGGTCGGTAATTAAAAAAAAAAAAAACAGGGAAAACAGCTGTTATTCATGTGGACTTCATTAATAAATGACAACAGTTACTGACAATGGCCAGTAACAGTGAAATAAACCATTATATTGGGACTGTACCTCTAGACCTGAGCACTCGAAAACTCAAGTGTAGATATCTGTCTCTGAGAGCTATTAACTTGATAATCGATAAGGATGACAGAGAAAGGTTGTCAGAGTCCCTTCTGCCAAAAAACCTGGACATTTTCTGAACTGAAAGCAGGTGAGAATAAGGATGAATGTGTGTGGCTCACATCCACCTTTGACAGAAAATCTCTGAGCCTGATAATGAGCTTGACTGTTTTAAGAATGCTGAGACAGGATGAAATTGTTGTACCAGTTCAGGGTAGAGAAAATACTTTTTAATCAAGATAAAAAAACATATTGGATGGGCTGTTACATATCTGAAGCCACTGGCTCTTGAGCTCCTAAATACATTACCATTGACCCTGGAACCTAGACCCAGACATTTTAGAAAATGCCGCTGTGCAGTGACAGAAATATTAAGATGGACCTAGCCCATAGTGGTTTCATTTTTATACTTCTGTATCCAGTGAGAGAGAAAAATAGACAAATTAAAGGTGAAAAACACCTGCTGGGTCATACATTCAGCTCTCTCAAGAGAAAAATAGGAGAAAATATATTACTGGTGTAAAACCATTTTGACTTTGTAGCAGAACTTGTCAGCACAAGATCTGTTCAGTAGGATGCCCTATGCAAAGCAGCTGTAAACAGTTACGTTATTTCTGGGACTCCCATTCAAAATAAGAGAATGTAATTTAACACACAGGTTCATCTGAGGAGAGCCTGGTAGACTCATCGTGATGTGAGTTTGGTGCCAGACTGTACAAGAAGGGTTTCAATGTATTTTCTTTTGCACATTGTTCCGTTTTTCCAAGTAGTGCCTTCCAGGCTGAGAGCTTCATTACACAGTGTGGTTATGTGGCACCTGATGTACATTTATTCCTGTGTAAATATAAGGAGATGATAAATTTCAGGCTGGCTGGCTTGCCAAAAGTAACTTGATTTCATTTTGCTGTGTGCAAATTACTGCCTATTGCTAATTTATTACTAGATTTATATATGGCAACACACAGCTAGCCCTTCAAAAATACCAGTCTTTGGTACTATTTGGAAATATTGTGACATTCTTAATAAATTGCAAGCAGTGAGAAATAAATCCATTTGGCTGTCTGAAAATGGTTCTGGCCAAAGGTCTACTAGAGTAAATGTATGGATGAGAAGACATTTTATGGCATTTTATCATTACAAGGACTTGGACATAAAATCCTTGCCTTCTAAAGGGAAAAGTAAGTCTAAGTTGCGAGCAATTTTCGTGCACTAGGCAATAACTGAGATCTGCTAAGCAGGTCTAGTAGAACTTGTATTTTAGGCTGTTTAGCATTAAGTGCCCTATTAATTTCTAATAATTAAGTGGAGAGACTGCTCAAATGTTTTTCTAATATTTCAAAGGTCAGCAGTAACATTTACATATGTATTCAGAGAGCCTGCCCTGAACTATCCTTTCTCTAGAGCCAATCACCAAGTCTAGTAGCTTGGCATGTTCTCTAGAACCAAGGACTCATCCAGATATGCTTTATCTACAGTAGGCCTTTCCCTGACAATTAATTAAATTCAAAGGAAATACCAAAATGTCTTAGTTTCGAGGGTGGTACTAAAGGGGTTTGATTTGTATTCCCAGAATAAAATTGAATTTTTGCTCCGTATTTCTCATCCTTATCCACTTTCATTCTACCTCTCTCCCCAAGAAGGAAAGGAAATGATATAGTTGTATTACCAAGCAAACTAATTTTCAACCATTCAAGTACCAGTCTGTGCTACACTGTAATAGTCACATATCATTATAAACTGGTTGCACTGATGAAAAGGTAATTTCACTTTACTCAGTCATTTATTGTGCTCCTTGAAGTGTTAATTTTTATAGCACTCAGAAATATGCTAGATATTTCACAGGTACTTATAGGATTAAATGATAACATAGATAACCCAGAGCACTTGGGTATAAACAATTATGCTATATAAGCACAAAGTTCACAAGAACAGTTTCTATGGCTAACAGAAAATGAGAAAAACAATTTTTTACCTTGCTGTGTTTCTTTTTTGGGCCATATGTGAAGTTCAGATTATTCTTTCTGTGGAAAGTAAAACTGTGACATTTCATATTTTCTGTTAATTACTTATTACAGTAATAAATTGACTTAAATTTAACAATTAATAATGAGTTGATACCGTTAAATACAGAAGTATAAAAAGTACAGGAACTGCATAAAATGCAATACAATAAAAGCTGCTGTCTTTCAGAGACTGCATAGTAGACTAGATAGGCTGTTGGAGCATAAGACTTTTATACCCTTTAAAAATGTAAGTTTTGAGTGAAGTCTCTTAGAATTGGATGGGCTAACATAAAGAGGAAGAGTGGAGCTGTAACCTTTGCTGGAGGAAACATAAATTTGCTGCTTATATATCATGTATTACTCATCATGGAGATGTGGTGCTTGCTGATCGGCATTGATAAACCTGGAAGTAAAGATGGAGCATCAGAAAAAGATTCTTGCACTACTTATTGTCCTGTGATCTTTACTTGGAAGACAGAAAAACAAAGACCTGACTAATTTTATTTTTGTTTATGCAGCATGCAGAAGTTATGCTTGGAAATATATAGAATTTATAATAAAAAAATCTTTGCTTTAAACTGAAATAATTCCATCAGGAATTATGACAGCATCCCTATACTTCCCCTTTTCCCTCCTGAAAGGGCCAATAGCCGTTTATTCCTTTTGCTGGAGAACTAACATGATTGTAAATAGTCCTAAGACAGAGTTAGACACCAAGACCAGATTTTCTCCTTGTCTTTAAAGGTTTTAGCCACTGAATAAAAAGGGTCAAAATATCAAAACTTTCCAAATTAATGTTAGTCCCAAAATATTGAAGAAAAGCATAGTTTATTGCATCCAAAATCTGTTTTCACATTTTCCTTGTAGCTACCTGAAGTCACCCACCTCAGCCTGGTAGCTTTAGTGACCTAGTAGATGACACCCAATTCTCTTCACTGGTCTACATTAAAATCAGGAACGTTCCTTGAATGTTGTAAGTCCTACCACCTGCAAGGCCCTGCTACCAAACCCCACCAAAGAAAAAGGCTCTGTCTCCCATGAAGCCACCCGCATAACCTTAAGTTCTAACAATACAGACAGATGTGTCCAGCTTGAGAAACAGATTGTTCATCAGTTCTGGTAAACAGAGTTCTGCTGAATAGAATTAAGGAATTTCATGTGCCTAGTTTTCCCTATGTTTCTTTGTTCTATTCAGGAACAAAGCTATAGCTGCTCGTTTCTGATTGAGCTGACAAGTGATGTGGCAATTTGTTTCAGTCAGTATATGTTTTGTTTATTCTGTGAGAAGTTAAGTATTAGGCAAGATTTTTCTGTTATACTATCTAAGTTCAGAGTTACTTAAACTTAACATGACAGTGTTATTTTGCCCTCAACTCAGTGCACTCTTGCTTCGTTTCTACATTGAAGACCTAATTTTCTTTTCTAGGAATACAAGTGTGCCTTTTGGTATTTACAAGCTTATAGTGTTTGGCCTCATTAATTGAGCTGCATCACTGCTAGTAATTTTCACACACAACTGAAATAATATATCCGAGTAGGACCCAATAATTAATATGCCTATTTGTTTAGAATTAACTGAAGAAATTTATGGCTTTAGAAAAAACTATTACAGTAGCTGATACAAACACATTCAGTAATGATAGCAATGCTAAGTTTAAATGCTCCCAAGAAGAATTACTGATATTAATATCACAATGATCACTATTCGTGTTTGACAGCACTATGTAGATGCAGCAATTATTAGTTTTACGCCTTCTTATGTCTACTTTAAATATCAACTTGTACAATATTAGTATCTTTTCCAAAATGTTGCAGAAAACCATTATGAGGCTGTAAAACTTTGTAGCACAAAGTATGCATGCTGCATAATAAGGAAAATCTCTGAGATCTCGCTACACTCAAATCAAAGAGAAACACCTGGATTTATCTTGCCTGTGCACGCTCTGACATTATTATGCACTTAAAGATAAGGTGGGGAATTGTGCTTGTGAAATAACTCATCCTATTAAATGCTGAAACATGAGTTTTGCCTTTAAAAGTATGAAAAATGGCTCTTGCATTTGAATGTACAGGTTAGATTCTTTTTATAATTTGCTCATTAGTCAAGTATTTCTGTTTTATCTCAAAGGTAGCAAGAAAGCAGCTGCAAAAAAAAGCAGACATTTCAGGAAACAGAATTACTGCTTTGCCTATGTCTTATCTAAACTAAAAATATGTTTTCTTCACTTTAATCTCAATTTACTAATAACCTTAGGTTTGTTACATCGCCTTAAGAATTTCAAATTACTCTTTCTCATGATTAGTGCTGTGCTTTTAATTGTCTTCTGCAAGGACTATGATCTAGCTGATATTTTTAAACTTTACAGTTCACAGTGCTAATAGCTGTTAAATGTTAATGTAAAATAATTAATAATAAAATAGATTATTGATGATAAAACACAAAAAGGAAGCCTGCAGAGAGTGGAAGTAAGGATGGGTAACATGGGAGGAATACAGAGAAGTTGTCTGACCCGCCAGGTTGGGAAAGCTAAAGCCCTGGGAATCCCTGGCCAGGGATGTCATGGGCAACAAGAAAAGCTTCTACAGGTACGTCATTGATAAAAGGAAGACTAGGGAAAATGTGGGGCCTCTCCAGAAGGAAATAGGAGACCTGGTTACCAGGGATATGGAGAAGGCTGACATACTCCATGCCTTTTTGGCCTCAGTCTTCACTGGTCAGTGCTCTAACCACACTGGCCAAGTTACAGAAGGTGAAGGCAGGGACTGGGAACATGAAGAGCCATCCATATCAGGTTTAGACCATCTAAGGAACCTGAAGGTGCACAGATCTATGTGACCTGATGAGATATAACTGTGGGTCCTCAGGGAACTAGAGGATGAAGTTGCCAAGCCACTGTCTGTCATATTTGAGAAGTTGCTGCTGTCTGGTGAAGTTCCCACTGTCTGGAAAAGGGGAAATGCCATTTTTAGAAAGGAAAAAAAGAAAGACCCAGGGAACTACAGGTCAGTCAGGCTCACCTCTGTTCCCAGCAAGATCATGGAGCAGATCCTCCTGGAAAATCTGCTAAGGCACATGGAAAATAAGGAGATGATTGGTGACAGCCAACATGGCTTCCTGGTATTTGACACTGCCCCACATGATATCCTTGTCTCTAAATCAGAGAGACATGGACTTGATGGATGGACCACTCAGGGCATAAGGAACTCAAAGAGTTGCACTCAAACATTTTAATATCCAAATGGAAATCGGTAATGAGTGTCATTCCTCAGGGGTCAGTATTGGGACCATTGCTGTTTAACATCTTTGTTGGTGACATGGACATGAGATCGCACCCTCAGCAAGTTTGCTGACAACACCAAGCTGTATACTGCAGTCAACACACTGGAGCAGAGGGATGACATTCAGAGGAACCTGAACAAGCTTAAGACGTGGGCCCATGCAAACCTCATGAGGTTCAAATAGGCCAAGTGCAAGGTCCTCCACCTGGTACATGGCAATCCCAAGCACAAATACAGGTTGGGTGAAGAATGAATTGGGAGCAGCGCTGAGGAGAAAGACTTGGGAGTATTGATGAATGAGAAGATTACCACGAGTTGATAATGTGTGCTCACAGCCCAGAAAGCCAACTACATCCTGGACAGCATCAAAAGAGTGGCTAGCAGATCAAGGGAGATGATTCTGGTCCCCTACTTTGCTCTGGTGAGACCCCACCTGGAGTACTGCATCCAGCTCTGGGCCTCCTAACATAAGAAGGACATGGACTTGTTGAAGCAAGTCCAGTGGAGGGCCACAAAGATTTTGAGAGGGCTGGAGCACCTCTCCTATGAAGATAGGCTGAAACAGCTGGAGTTGTTCAGCCTGGAGAAGAGAAGGCTCCGGGGAGACCTTATTATAGCAGCCTTCCAGTATCTGAAGGGAGCCTACAGGAGAGCTGGAGAGGGACTCTGTCAGGTAATATAGCGATAGGATGAGGGGTAATGGTTTTAAATTGAAAGAGAATAGTTTCAGATCAGATACTAGAAACAAATTCTTTACTGTGAGGGCGGTGAGACACTGGCACAGGTTGCCCAGAGAAATTGTGGATGCCTCATCCTCTGGAAGTGTTCAAGACCAGGCTGGATGGGGCTTTGAGCAACCTGGTCTTTTAGGAGGTGTCCCTGCCCATGGTAGGGGTATTGGAACTCGCTGATCTTTAAGGTCCCTTCCAACTCTAACCATTCTATGATTCCATGATTATCCTGAATGCTAGAAATACGGAAACCGAGGGGAAAAATCTCAGGATATAACTTAGCGAGATTTCTGGTCTGTTGTCTTCATAAATGGGAGAAGTCATGACGTAGCAACACAAAGATGAGTGTAGATTTAGTGCCGTCTTGAAATACATTTGGTTACTGGTACCTAGTTTGAAGGCAGATTGCAGAGTTTACACACTTAGACATTTCACTTTTGGCCTGAATTTCTCAAAGGTGTAAGTGGTGCTAATCCTAATGATTTTGAAGGGATCTGCTCATAATCAACAGGTTTGAATCTCTGGTCATTTGAGTCTAGAGGAAGCACAGTTAACACTGCCTACAGGAAAGGCTGAGTTTTTTTGGTGAATAGGCATTTGGGGTTTTTTAGTATTATGAACTAAATCAGACAGTATTGGACATAACTTTTAAACAAAATCTTTCTGGGAAAAAAACCCCAGACATAAATATGTATGAATAAGATGGGAGAGATTTTCTTTCTAGTGAATCAGTACTAGATAGAAAGCATATGTCTAAGCTTTGAGAATATATTTCTGTGTGCATAATTGCATGGATAAGACTAATTATGCCTGCTGTAAAGAGACATATATACTATCTATCTATATGCAACAATATTGGTTTGAGTTCCAGCTTGGATTTCTGTTCACACAAAATGAGAAAAGTAAATTCAAAGGCTTGCCTAAAAATATATCAACAATTAAATGCGCTATTCTTAAGGTTAAGTAATATCTCTTTCTCTCTATGCTATGTGTAGAAACAGCGTTGAAAAAGGGAATCTTCTCAGTGTTTCTAATACAGACAATTTGGCTGTGATACTTTTTTCTGGCTTATAAAATGAAACCCATGTGGTGTACACTGCCTAGAAAAAGAAAAGTGTGTATTGGATGCAGTAGTGACTGTGCTCAAAAGCAAAAAATGCCATTGCCTGGTTTTCCATTACCTAACAGCAATAGCTATTTCTTAGAGGGACTCATTAAAGAACAGAACAAGGCAGAAAAACAGTAAAAGGGTAAAAAAACTTGTACACAGGAAAGAAACTCATGTAAAACTGCATTCAGATGTTGTGATCTGGATGAACAAATTATATAAATTACAAACTTAGATTTAAATTATTTTTATTTCCTCATTTATTCCATAGTTACAGGAGACTGTTAGTAGTCGCCTAGTTGAAAAAGTCAAAAACAGTCTTTCATATGATCTCAGAAGGAATAATTTGTTGTGGTTTTTGGCCCGCGGTCATGCTATCTTCTCTTGCCACATGAAAAGAAAATTGTTGAAGACAAAAAACTGGAAAATTCTATGTCACAACCTATATGTCATCTGTCTTGCCAAGTGTCTATGCAGTTGGAACCTAGGATTTAGGGACTCAACTGAGGAATCAGGTTTAACTCACTGGAGAGGAGTTTATAGAAAGTGTCTGATTAAACTGTGGTGAATCACAGAGGCGAAGGCATCTGTGTTCCTAAACCTGGGAATACCTGGACTGTACAGCTTCATAGACATGCAGCAAGAAAATAAAAAATAGAACAGAACTGTGCTGCATCTCACTTAGAGAGCAAGGAAACCTTCAACTCAGATGTTTCCGTTAGTACTCAGTTTTCTTGCTCAGAAGTCTGTTACTGACTGTGACTACAGTTGCATGTCCCCAGCTGAAACTTTAGTCTTTCATGGCATTCAGGAGCCAACCACCCACCCTCCACCATAGTCTCTCACTTCATAGCCTTACACTCTTGATGAAGTAGAGGACAAGTTGTAGTTTATATTTTTTACCTTCTTTTGTATCTGTCTTCAGTGTCTCACTTTACCTTAGTAGACTTTTCTGGTAGAATTTTCTAGCCTTTTCACAGGGATTTAGCAGCTCATGCCTTTTGAAGAAAATCTGAGGATGTAACACACACCATCTTCCAGAGTTGTCCCTTAAATAACAACTTGAGGGTACACTGTCTCTGTGATCTGAACATCCTGTTGTACCCCTACGCTGCTTTGTATCTTTACCTCTGCTTAGATTTTTGCTGTGTGGAAAAGGCAACAGCCAGAAAGAAAAAGTAATGTTAATCTCTGGAGTGCAATTAGTGAATAGACTGTGATTAAAGACCTTGCACATCTGCACAAAATGCTTAAGAAGAAATTTCATTTTTGCATCCTCAATCCAATAGTCCATGCAGAGGGCATTTTCAATATTACGCTGTGGACAAGCATCACATCATCTTGCTACGTCCCTCAATATCTTCAAGACTAAATCTGCTAGAAGCAAAATCCTGCACCATTTCTTCTGAAAGTTACTTAAAAGAGAAGGAGTTTTATTTCCATCAAGATAACAAAAGTAGGAAGGTGCACTCTGGAACCTCTGTGCCGCTGTATGCAAACCCATGTTTGCTCACATTTCCTTTTCTCCAGATGTCTGATAGTAAGATCTTGTTTGCTTTGGTTTCTGGATTAAGAAATTTCACTGGTGGTTGAAAATTTCTGCTTTGCTACTCTTCCTTCTGTTGTTCCAGGAACGGAGTGTTGATGTAGCAAACTATTGTCTGGTCCTTAAGCACAAAGATCAACCAATCTACGGTTAAAAACACACACAGCATCATGGTAGATAATACCCAAGATTTAATTTAGTTCAGTATATCAATTCTGAGATATTATACATTTCAGAGTTCATTTACAAGTAATACATAATGCCATGCATAGAGATGGCTTGCTAAGCAGGTTATTTCAAGGTCTGGAAGCTCAAGTCACTTCTAATCTTTAGAGCTGATTGTCATTGCTGCTATCTTTAAGCAAAGCCTAATATTTGACATCACTTATCATACCTAAATAAACGAATGATGAAGCAAGTTCAAGGGGGAACATTAAAATTAGGTTCATAGAGAAGCTGAATCTATACTGGAGCAGTAATACCTGATTCTTATTTATTCCACGCTGTCAGTGGAGATAAGCAAATTGTGAGTATAGCTGTATATGCATAACAGTTACAGATATTTTATTGCTGTATTCACAGGATATTGATATATTACCACTGAAAAAGATTCTGGCAATGGAAATGAAATTCATTAACTAGTTAGCATCAACTTCACTTTGCCAAACTAGTACTGAATTATTTTTATAGTGAAGTTCTGTAAATAGGGTCATAGAATCGTTTAGGTTGGAGAAAACTTTTACAATCATTGAGTCCAACTGTAAACCTGAACACTGCCAAAGCCACCACTAAACCACATCCCCAGCACTACATCTACCCATCTGTTATATACCTCCAGGATGGTGAATCAACCTGAGCAGCCTGTTCCATTGCTTGATAATGCTTTCAGTGAAGAAATTTTTCCCGATATCCAATTAAACTTTCCCTGGCACAACTTGAGGCTGTTTCCTTTTGTCCTGTCACTTGTTAAAATGGGAAGTGTTCCTGGCCATGGCAGAGGGGCTGAAACTAGATGATATTTATGGTCCCTTCCAATCAAACTATTCTATGATTCCTCGTGGTATATTCAGGTTTGAAAGCAAAGAAGTCAGTACAGGCTTGGTGATTTTATATCAGCAGAAAAGCTTATCTAAACTAGTATGTACTATAGTCAAAGACAATCATGGGGTGCTTTTTTGCTTGTGGACAACTGTATTTCAAGGAAAATGGCCTGAGGAAGCAAATTACTCACTGTAAACATCGTATTACAAGAGGAAAGAAAGAACATATATGTATATATTGATAGATCTAAATGTAATGTATAAATATTTTTCCCAAAGCCAGCAGCACTGTCTAACAAGTCATGTAACATCTCATATGATTGTGCTGAAACATTTGAAAAAGCATGGTAACATCAAATAAACTAAAAAATATTAAAAGGACCTGTAGTCAGCCTTATTAGAAAGCAAGTAGCATTTTCTGCTGACCAACATGGTAAAGAATAATTAGGTATCAATCTTAGTGCTTGGCTAATTTCGCTAGTATCAACCGAATTTTATTTGCTTATAGCTGGGTTGACTTTGGCCCCTTAGTATGTAAGATGCACAGATTAACCACCAATGGAGAATTTACTGCTGCGTTAGACACAAAAATAGAGTCACTCAGAATCTTATGTTTAGCAAAAGAATTCACAGTGCATAGTGAAGCTCTTCAGCTACTACAGTGAATGAAGTTATGCTAAATCAACACATTCACCGCCCTCTTAATTTCTTCTGAAGAGATTAGTCACAAAGAAGCATTGAATGGGATTTTTTTTTCTTTCTTTTTGCCTTTACAGAAAAATGTTAACTTGATAAGAAGCTATCTAGCAGGAGGGCTGACACTGGATTCTACCTGCAAGACAGAGAACACTTTTTTTTCTTATGGATGTAGTGAACACTTCCGTTATTACAAACAACAGGCATAATTGTTTTCCCACAATATTGGAAGACCACAAATACAGAACAGTAATAAAAAAAATAAACTGAGATATAGTTTTGCTCTTCAGTACTATCCAGCCCTCTTTCTCGGAGACTTGTAAAGTTTAAAAATGATATTTGACCCATTTTCCTTGCTCTCAGTGAGGGTTTCTATTCTATTAATTTTGGGTTTCCCCATAATATTTTATGCAGTTTTATAATGCACATTTCATCCTTGACCTGTTTTTCATGCATCTGTTGAGCTAGGAAATATATGTACATAAAATTGGTGCCAACACAACTGAGGTCATACAGAAGCTTTAGTCCCCCACATTAATTTACTATTGTGTCATCAAAATGAACAATGAGAAAATGTATTATTCAGTCAGGAAGTTACGTTATTACTGCGGAATGTATCTTCTCAAATTTGTTGTATGAATAGATTTTAGAATTTGTATTCTTTTATATTACTTATTTTTCAAAATTTCTGTTCAACTAAGAGTAAAATACACACGTTCATCTTATGAACTTCTTGAGATTCTGATAAAAAAAATATGACAAATATAGAATGTTTTCATTTTGAAAATCATTACTCAGTCTTACAGTGACAAACAGCATATGTCTGTCTAAATACTGTTAGACATTAATCTTTCCTTAACCTTACATTCCACTAAATCTTTGTTGGCCTGCACACTGAATTCATACCAATAGATCATCATTTGGTCATTTTGTCAGCTAAACAGTGCTTTGTCTCTTACTCCCTTGTCAGCCTGAGAGTTAATTACATAATTACACTATTGTAGTTGTTAACTGTTTTGTATTTGTGCCTTATAAAAATTTAAAAGAAAGCAGCAATTTCTGTTCCAAAAAAAAAAAAACCACAAACCCCAGAACAAGACCAGGACTTCAAACATTTAACCATGCTCAAGTCAATCTAGTTCACTATTGGAGTCCTGACATGAGTAACACCAGTAATTAATGCAGGTACTTGAACATATACAGCTATGTGGTGGGTTGGCCTTGGCTGGATGCCCAGGTGGCCACCAAGCTGCTCTATCCCTCCCCTCCTCAAGTGGACAGGGGAGAGAAAAATAGAACAAAAGGCTCGTGGGTTGAAATAAGGATGGGGACGTTACTCACCAATTACTGTCATAGGCAAAATAAACCGGAATCAGAGAAACTAATTTAATTTATTTCCAATCAAAAGTCAGAGTAGGTTAACGAGAAATAAAACTAAGTTTTAAAACATGTTCCCTTAACCCCTCTCTTCTTCCTGGACTCAACTTCACTCCCAGTTTCTCTGCCTCCTCCCCCTGAGCAGTGCAGAGGGACAGGGAATAGGGGATGCAGTCAGTTGTCTCTGCTGCTCCTTCTTCCTCACACTTACCTTGCTTCAACATGGGGGCTTACCTGTGGAAGATCATCCTCCACAAAATTCTCCAGTGTAGGTCCTGTCCATGGGCTGCTGTTCTTCATGAACTACTCCACTGTAGGTCCCTTCCATGGGGTGCAGTCCTTTAGGAACAGTCTGCTCCAGCACGGGTCCCCCCTTGGGTCACAAGTCCTGCCAGCAAACCTGCTCTAGCATGGGCTCTCCACAGGGTCACACCATCCTTTTGGCATCCATCTGCTCTGGCATGTGGTCCTCTGTGGGCTGCAGGTGGATAACTGCTCCACCATGGACCTCCATGTGCTGCAGGCTGCCTTACCATGGTCTTCAGAATGGTCTGCAGGGGAACCTCTGCTCTAGCACCTGGAACACCTCCTCCCCCTCCTTCTTCACTGACTTTGGTGTCTGCAGAGTTGGTTCTCTCGCATATTCTCACTGTGTTCTCAAGCTGGAGTTGTGCAGCCATTTTTTTTCCTTGTTAAATATGGTATCACAGAGGCACTAACACCATCACCAACTGGCTCAGCCTTAGCCAGGGTCTCTATCAGACACAGGGGAAGCTTGTCTCATCATCTCACAGAAGCCACCACTGTAGCCTGCCCGCTACCAAAACCTTGCCACGCAAACTAACCCAACACAAGCTAAAATATCACATATAAGCCAATGCCTTTTCCTATTTTTTTCTTAACTGCAGGTTATGAAAAAACATTAAATAATCTTGAAAAAATATTTTCCCAGGAAAATCATCATACATAGACAAACAAAAATGGCTCTTTTATACAGTAGTATTCTGTAGTCAGATTTGCCATTATCTTTCAACTGCAGACCTAAATGAAAATTCTTTAAAAAAACCCTAAATATTTCAGTGTTATATGATTTTTCTAAGGGTTTCAGGGAAAGAAGTAGTAATTAACTAAGAGACAAAACAATTCTATCCACATACAACACATTATTGCTTTACAGCTCGGTGTAGCTTTATACTCTAATGAGTCTGACCTTCATACTTAGATTATTTCCTTTCAGTAAAGTCTAGCAAAAGCTAACATAAATCACTGATGGCTTTCTTCTGCTGACCAACCCACTTAAATTCAGAAGTTGTGAGATTCTTAAAAGCAGCAAGCTTTTTGTTAGAGCAGACATGCACAAAAAATCAGTCCTCAGTCTCACAAAAGAAAGAGCTTTGTTAGGTATCTCATGCTACTGTGGCTAAACAAAGGAAAATGTGCCCTATGCACCGCTCTCGTTGTAGTAAAACAATTCATATCTACAACACAGATCACAAACTGCAGAAACCTCCTAAAGTTAGTTATGAAGCACAAGGGAAAGAGGAGAGTTAAGAGTGCCCCAGGTGTAAGGAGTTAGGTGTGATGGCACACAGCAGGGGCGGGGCGAGGCCTNAGAACAGTGCTGGTGTGGTAGAACTTTGAAGGAAAAGGGGTAGTATGAAAGAGAAAAATAAAGCATTGACCAGTGTTTGGCAAATAATGTATTTGTCATTGTCTCTGCTAGTGTGACATAATGGCGGGTGTCTTCTAGTCTTGCATTATTCTAAATTCTAGCTGTTGATGGGTTTGGGTGACTCTGTACTGGTGCTAGTGACTAAAACTGAGCTCTCCTGCTCTGGGAGCCAGGCAGCAGACTTAGCTAAATCATAAATCATCTCCAGTATCAGCCAGCTCCAAGACTGAGACATATATAAAAGGTAAGTATCGTTAGGGTGGTGGGGTAGTTGTTATGTAGGAGTTCTTTTCTTAAGTTTCTTGTGTTTGTGTGCCCTCTCCCACTTCTATTTATAGTAATTTTCTCTCTCCTTGGTGTGGCCTTTAAAGGTGGTATTTTCTCTGAGTACTGGGTGATGTTTTTAGGAGCTGTTGACTGAACTGGATTTTTTTTCCATTCTTGCAAGTTGAGACCCTGCTAAGTTATTGAGAAGGTGTTGCTTTGTGAGGAGATTAGGGACAGATAGTAAGGTTAGCAATTGATCGATGCCTGTTTTTCACCTATGTTTGACTGCAAAAATGCAGAATGCAGAAAAGCTCAAAAGGTTCTTGGGCTACTTATTATTTATGGAGTAAGATGACTGACTTGTCATATTTGCATACCAACTGTAGGTGTTAATTTCTTCCAAATTTGGCTTGAGTTGGACACTGACCAGCGCTGTGGTTAAGTGAGTGCATTGCCATGAGTTAGCCCTGGGTTATCGTGTCATTATCTGTCTTCCCTGAATCTGCTTTGACCAGATGCATCCATGATGACAGCTGCTGGTGGTTATTGCTTGGGCAGGATTATGAGAAAAGGTCAGGTTGAGGCTGGGGGAGCACGCTGTTGCATATGATCTCCTTATGTCATAGCTCATAAAGCTATTCCTTGGCTTCTCATTGACCCCGGTCCTATATGAAGGTGCAGGTTTCAGTACTAGTTGGTGTTTTTTTTGTTGGTTTTTTTTTTTTTTTTTAATCAGGCAGTCATTGCTTTCTAGAGATAAAAGCTGTGAACTTGGTAGCCTCTCTCTAGGTGGCTGTTGCAAAGCATGCGTTTCTCTGTTTATTGGTGGTTTCAGCATGCCCCTTCTATCTACGTCTTTCTTTTCTTTCACAGGCTTCCTTTGCCTTTTCT
Organism: Nycticryphes semicollaris; assembly: GCA_013400055.1. Taxonomy (NCBI): domain Eukaryota; kingdom Metazoa; phylum Chordata; class Aves; order Charadriiformes; family Rostratulidae; genus Nycticryphes; species Nycticryphes semicollaris. The sequence continues at coordinate 286,379 of VXBJ01002316.1, forward strand.
GCACTAAACTGTATACTTTTCTGTATTTTCAGAGAACTATAAAGCATGTAGGTGTAGGGGGGGGGTTGTGTGTGTATGGTTGGACTCAGTGACCTCAGAGGTCCTTTCCAACCCTGATGATTCTGTGATGAAATTATTTAATATGGAGTTGTGTGAGAATTTTAATTTCACTCTTGAGTACCTCTTTCACGTGAATCTAAAAGCTTACTTACTGTAAGAGTTACAAGACAAAATTACAGTAAAATATCCTGGATGCTGAGTTATGGTGTCTAATTTTCTGTGTATCAGAGTTAAATAATGTACAAACATTTCTCTAGATATCTAGGTTTCCCCAAGATAAAGTATGAAATAATATGTACCTTAATCTTCTCACAGCAATAAATTCAATGTCCAACCTCAACAATTCAGGGATTATTTGAGGAAGATGCTGAGGTTCGTTAGGAATGAGTCCTCTACATAGCTCATTGTAGTAGACTGCAGTTCTTGTATGGAGGACTGTTTATATTTTACAGTTGACAGCTAAAGCAGAAAGTGAATATGGATGCGAAGAGTTGGCCTGCACAGCTGCAGCCTCATGTATGGTCTGGCTTGCGAAGCTAAGGAATTTGGCATCCTATGGGTTCAAATCTAATATATGCACACAGAGTTACTGTTGAACAAGGGATCATATCTTTGTAATTTTCTGAACTTTAAATAGCTTGCATACTAAACTACTGTTTTATGTAATTTTGGCATAGGAAAATGTCTTTTTTCACACTGAAAAGTCAAGACACACGAATCCTGTAATGTGGAATGATTCATGAGATGACAGCAGTATTCCATACTGAGTAGTACTTGAGTTCTGTGAGAGAGATGCCCTTGCATTATTTAAAGCATGAATCCATTTTGTAACTATAATGCTGCACAGCTGTAAGAGACACTTGTTTGTCTGTTTTTCTGGGGAAAACTTTTGCCTGACTGAGTAATGCGGGATTCAGCCTAGAATCGCTACCACAATGTAGAGTGTAAAATACAAAAAACAGATGTGAAATTCCCGTCTTGGTGGTCTTACACCATCTTCTCAGATTTTGTAAACCTCAAGGAAAAGCTCATTAATAAGTATATTGAAGTTTTCTACTGCCTCTTATTTTGGTTACAGATTTGTGCATGTAAAATTATTAAATCTACATGTCATCTTTCTAAAAGCTGGGCAATGAAGAAAGGTTCATGTGCTCCTGTTTGGAAAACTAAGTCACTTCAGGAATTTCTTTCCCCTTTCTCAATCAGGAACTGTAGTATGTTCTGGTAGCTGATGTGTTTATTTAAAAAAATATAAAATAAATATTGACTCACATTACATTGTAACACTTACATTCTGAGGAAAGTCATAAAACTAATAGACATAAGAGCCATGAGCCAGCCTCCAGATTCAAAAGTCCTTTGGGTTAATTTAAAAAAACTCTACTCTTCCAACATCAGATGATAGTGGTGTCTTTTTAATTCATCGTTATGTCAGAAAAGTATTTCAAAGACTCATTGAGATAGACACTATAAGGGAACTCATTTCAAGTTTAAAAATATTAGATTCTTATCTGGCCTGAAAACTTCATAATTTTCCTTGTGAAAGCAAAATATGTCTGCTAAACTTGGAAAATATTATCTAAAATGAAGAATGTGGTTAATCACTGGGATGGCTCTCACCGTTGGAAGTATTACAGTTTATGCACTACTTACAAGACATTGCAAAACTCACTTTATTGAATGTAAGTTACAGTTCTCTCTGTAATTGCAAGAAAGCTTGAATAATTATATCTTTTATGATTTCAGTTCTCCTTCCCTGGATAATGATATCTGGGATTTTTGCCAGGGATATTCACAAGGGACTTCCTTTAGGGAATTTCTTACTATCCTTGTAGCTGAAAGCAAGTAGTAATATGAACCTGGACACCAGAGTTCAAGCAGACTGCTTCAAAAATACACTGACTCAGTTGCTTTTAAATTCTTGATTTGTCTTTCTATGTGCCTGGAAAAATAATTTGGATACAAAATCACCTTCCCTTGAGGGATATGTTTTTTTGCTTGGTTTTTAAGTGAAATGGGTGAAGTGGGAAGGCAGAAAGTGACTGTTGTGCACTAATGCAAGCCAGTAGCTGATTGCAGATTGGCATTGGTTTTTTTTCTGAAGCATTAGAAATATGAAATATGAAATTTTCTGGAAGACATGCTTTTGTTTGCCTAGAAGTTATGGATTGGATACAAGAATCATCTGGAGAAGCTCTGTAGTCTACATCTTGTTTAGCAGAATCGCTCCTTAGGCCTTGTCTGGCATCAAAGTCTGAATTTGTGTTGCTGTGAAGAGGATTAAATCTTTCAACGGGGAAAACGGAATCTCAAAAAGAAGAAATAGTGATATATCAATTTAAAATAACTTGTATGTATTTCTTTAGAAGTTCTATATAGTAGTTACTTTAGAATGTCATTAGGCACGGTATATAACTGCAAATGGAAATAGTTTTGCAGTGGCACAGTAGCAGAGAAGTGATAGGAATTAATGTGGATGAGGAAATGAGATTAGTCCTCCTAGAAGTGTAAGGAAAAAATATGGTTCCATTCAAAGCTATGAAGGGAATATGGCAAAGTACTGTGCTTCATTCACTCCTGGAGAAAAAAGTCTCTCGAAAGAAGTGTATTTTTGACATAACTCTTTAGACTCAGACTCACAAAATTGAGGCACTCCCATTCTTGTATAGCTCAGTAAATTTCTGTTGGTGCATGTAAGTTTGAAGCCATGAAATGCCTGGGTAAAATTTGCCTATTAATATAAAGAAGTGGCAGTGAATGAGCCACCCAAGAACTCTACAAAAAGTGTAGCTGTAGCTTTTAGCTGAATTAAGCTCTGGATCTAAATTTGGAGAGTGGCTTACTTGTTTCATTGGGAAAATGAGCATTCAGTGCAAATTCTCTTGAACTCCAGTCGTGCAGTTGTAAAATTTTATGAGTAATAATATAAGAAGAATGGATAGTATAACAGTAGGGAGCTTCCAAGAATTACAAGATATATTATTCTTGCCTCTTACAGTCAGCAATCCAAATTAAAAAGGCACATCTCATACCCCCAGTCTAGGTTTGGGCACAGAAGTCATTGTTGGAGGTGTGTGCATTTATTGATTTGGGACTTCATTTGTTTTGGTTTTGTGATTTTTGTTTTGTGTTTAAATAGCTGGGGGAAAAGAGAAAGTAGAAAGGATGAAGGAAAAAACGCTCTAGACTCATCATTTTAGTAAGGGGTTCAGATAATAAGCCCAGCCCTGTGTATTTTGTCAGGATGACTTCCATACACTTCCCTTCCTGTCTAATGCTTACACTGCAAAGATGTTACATTATGATGATGTAATCCTAGAAGGACTCATCTGTCACTGCTAGCAAATGGTTAGCTTGGAGTGGAAGGACTGAAATATCTTTAGCAGCTATTCCTTCAGCTACTTTTCCTTCCACTCTGATACACTTCTAAGCTAACGTTTTGTATTGGTGAATAAATATAAAGTCTGTTGTACTTCTGAAATTACAAAACTCTCCATAACATCTCCTTTAATAACAAATCTTATTCTTTCACCCCACCTGTATGGTACACTTGGTAGAAGAAGTGCAACCGTGTGTCCTTGTAATGGATCTCCAGCAGCTGTGGAGGGGATAGCTAGTTGCCACCTTACTTTCCTGGGTTTCAGCAAGGCAGAGCCTGTGCATTCCATGAATTTTCTTACCAGCGTTTCAGGTAGTAAATAAAAATGCTCCAGTGGCCTGTATTTCTGGGTTTTTGAGGACAAGAGTTCCTCTTTTGGTATTTCTATTTCTACCCTTGACCTTTGAAATATCTCAATATTTCCTCACCCCTTTTTTTTTTTTTTTTTTTTTTTTGTAGGTGGGAATCTGGAATCTGAGGAGGCAAGTAGTAAACTTTTTGGGAAAGAAAAGTGAGGAGCAGAAGTATCAGGAAAACAAAGATTGTTGGCTTACCACAGGGGGAAAAAGATAAGTGCTCTGGAAACAGTTAAAGATATAACATCTGTACTTCAGCTTATTAGAAAAATGGTCCTCTTCATAAAAAATTCCACATGGGGGGAGGGAATGAATCAGATTTCCGGTGGATCTTTACTGCTCAGCTGTAACTGTCTGTCATTAATTTAGATTTAGAGTATTTCTAATGTTTGGGGAGGTGATTATAAAATGGGATTGGAGTTAAAATCTTAGGTGGAATATTTTCAGTGCTAAAATCAATAAGTGACCGTTTGCAGCTTGCATTCGTTTGAGGGTTGTAGCAGGTTATTGAGGTAATTCTCCATTAAAAGTACATAAAATATCTGAGAATGAGGATACATATTACTGTGCAGTGAAGGTGGACAGATGGAAGACTGCCAAAGCAGGTGTCAAGAAGAACAGGTTGATTGCTCTCGCTTCATTATTTTTTTATTTATTTTTTTTTACTTTGAGGTAGTGCTGACTATGTCTCTGTATCAAATATTTCCTCAGATGAAGTGGCACACATTTTCCTAGAATACTTAAAAATTCAATGTTGAATAACATAAGTGACATGGTTACAGTAATGATGACAAGAATTATAGATATGTACAGCCAGCCAAATAAATGAAATTTCACAGTAAAAAGTATCAGTAACAGTACTTGATCGATGCTTAAAGAACTATAGTTGTCTAGTGAAAATATTTGAGAAGTATTCTATTTTGATGTATTTTCTGCTTATAAAATTTGACATCTGTGTAACTTTCTTGTCATGTAAACCATTTTGTATTGCTGGGCAATCTGTGAAAGGAAAACCTGCACTTCTGAATTAATGTCTTCCTTTTTCCTTTGCTCTATAACAAAGAGTAAAGATTTCAATTTGAAGTGATTAAAAAGTTATTTCAGATAGAAACATACACCAGCCTAATGACGCAGTGGTATCCCTTTCTTTTAATTCAGTTAGTCAGACTCTTGATCCTGCAGAACAGCATCTCAGATTATTTCTGAAAGAAAATAGCTTAAAATGTTTTAGTTAATGTGTGCAGATACCACAGAATGTCTTATACAGACAAGATATACTGCTTTAATTTTGTACTCATATTCTTTTTTAAAGACTACTGAGGAGCTTGTATTTTCCTTTCCTTTTAATTTAATTCTATATTTGAAGCTTTTTGAGCTGAAATGGTGGCAAGAGTCTAAGCTTCTCTTTGCTGTTTTATATATAGAATTTTTCACTTTCAATAGTTTTTCCTCTTAAGTAATTTAATTGTCAAATTGCCTCCTGACTATTGAACAATCTATTGACTCTCTAAACTGTAATGCTTGTGTTTAGTTGCAAACATAGTGAAGTTAAAATAATCCTGGAAGCAATTACGTTCTTTACCCAACTGTTTCATTATTTAGATGCTTAAGTCTCATTGGCTTCAGTTCTAGAAAGTTTATGTTTGTCATTGCTTTTAACAGTATTATCTGGTATCTTCAGAGTTCTTTTCAGCATCAGACTGGGCAAATATTTAGTGATGAATTCTACAGTCAGCAGAAAAGTGTGCTGGTTTGGGATGGGTTTTTCCACATGAATAATCCAGCAGAGGGAAATCAGATATCTTTGTCCATCTGAGGGGGACCAGGCAGTACCACTGGCTGTTATCAGTCTATGTTGTTAATGTCTGGAGAACACTGTGCTTTGTACTTTCCATTCACAGAAAATAAGCCATGTATTTTTGGTTTGAAAAACATAGTTGGGAATAAGGGACACAGATAGGAAATGAAATAGGGAAAAATATATTCAGGTTCCATGAGAGAAGTTGGTGACGGTTATTCATTCTGGCAGGAATTTTGAAATAAACTTTTCAAGTGGGGAGCCCTATTGCTGGCAGAAGTATGAACTTGTAGTCTTTTAAAAATAAAACTCAAACTATAAGTTTAGAATTCTATATGTCACAAAACTTCTCTAAACAGATCAGAATTCCTACATGAACTCTAGTTGGATGCATTTAGATGCCACTGTCTAAAAGTTAATTTTGCATGAGACTTATAACGACAGTGTCACTCTCCTGTTATACTTAAAGACAGAGGTAGCATTAATTAAATAAGAACATGCACACAGTGCCTTCAGCTTTCCCACATCATCTTTCATTGAGGACTGGGATTTAAGGAGCTGAACGTGCTTTTAAACTTCAAGTGAATATACTTTTATTTTTTAAAATAATGCTCTGCTGTTCTGAGCTTTACTAGACCTGTTTTTCAACTTCTGTGTCACAGAACTGAAGATTGTGAGGCCATTAGTATAAGGCAGCCAAGTTTAACCCCTTGTGAGAATGCACAAAATAATTAAGCACAAGGAAGAAGTTAAGGGAATCATCTTCCTTTTCATTTTGATTGACAGATACTGGGATCGACTTTGTTCAGTTTCCCACTGAGAGATCATCAGAAAGCTCTGAAAAAGTAACAACAGCAGGATTTTTCCTCCAAGCAGCTGGAAGATTGCTTTTGTCTGATGTGAGAACATGAAAAGCAAAAGAGAGAAGCGAGGCAAAGAAATCTGCTTCATCTCTCCCCATCCTTTTTTCTTTAACTATTGTCTAAATAATGCTTATAGGATAGTTTCTTGGTCACTTAAAAAATGTGCAGTCTGATTTTACTGAAAGTGAATGGATCTAAAACTCTGGCTTATTAGTTTCCCAAAGACATCTCGGTGTGACCGACTTAGTCCTTAGATTTTTGTTCCAATGCAGGGGTTTTCATGTTTTGTGTTCACTAGGGTCAGTTCAGCTGGTCTGTTGCTGTTCTGAATTAGACAGTACATTCAGGGGAGCAAATAATGCTCCCACTATCAGCAGCTACAGGGTTTGTTGTGGGTTTTTTGATGTTTTTTTTCTAAGTGAGTAAAAGTAAAAACTGCTGAAGATAGTGTTAAACTTGAGGCTATTCTACTTGGAGCCTGTTTTTGCAATGGTGTAAACCTACCAAATAGATATAAATTGCTAAGCAAGGTTCAAGTGAGGCAGGCTGGAATATGACATATCTATTTCATTAAATATTTGAAGGTGCCTTAGAACAAAGCCAAGGCTTTCAGAATTCGGTGTCAAATATAACACTGACTCCTCAGAGATAGCTGCTGCTTTGATGTCATTTTTTTCTAGAAATGCTATGCTAAAGCTGAAATACTTTGTGTATAATATTCTTTTAATCAGAGTTTCTAGAAATGTTAAGCTTCTTCTGAAGCAACTTTATTCAGGGGTGTCTATTTGTGGGGCAGGAGGCTAGAGAAAGTGTCCTTAAATGCCTTTGATCAGCTGTAGATCAACCCCTGTCACTGAGTAACAGTCACAAGTAAACTACTTGTCACTGAATCCTAAAGCTCTAACCAAGAAGAACTGTTAGGTTGAATCTTCAGCTCTCCTGATGTACAGAAAGAAGAGGAGATAAATATATTAAATTAATGACCATTTGTTTCGCAGATGTCAAGAAGATAACAGGAAAACAGTAACTGTGAATACTTGATAACACCTCTAAAACCACACATCTTTTGGAATCTAAGTATAAGCAATTTTGTTTACTTGATTGTTTTTTGAATTCAGTTAAGTGTATGTTGGTATTTGCAAAAGCAGGATAAATCCTTCTCACTTCATCTCTTACCTTTGCAATGCCATGCACTTAAATCCAGTTCAGTCATGATCTTTCAGGGGTGCCAGGAAGAGATTTGAAGGCACCAGGCACTGTTTATATAGTTGGTGCTTTGGATCCAATTTGGAGAGTTAGAAGAACTACTCGCTGTAGGAGTCTGCTATAGACCTCCCAACCAAAGCAGTGAGGTGGATAAAGCCTTCTTAAGCAGCTGGGAGAAATCTCGCAGTCACTTGCCGTTGTTCTTGTGGGGGACTTTAACCTTCCAGATAATCTGCTGGGAATACAACACAGCAGAGAGGGAACCATCCAGGAGGCTCCTGGAGTGTGTGGTGGATAGCTTCCTTATACAGCTGGTAAGTGAGCCGACCAGGGAAGGTGCCCTCCTGGACCTGCTCTTTATGAACAGGGAAGAACTTGTGGTGGAAGTAAAGGTTGGCGGCTGTCTATGGCATACTGATCATGAGATGATTGAGTTCTTGATCCTTGGAGAAACAAGGAGAGGGGTTAGTAAAACTGCCATCTTAGACTTCCAGAGGACAAACTTTGACCTGTTCAGAAGACTGCTTGACAGTATCCCTTGGGAGGCTGCCCTGAAGGATATAGGAGTCCAGGAAGGCGGGACATACTTAAGGAGAGAAGTCTTAAAGGCACAGGACCCAGCCTCACGAGCTAGAACACAGGGAGGAGAAGCAGAATGAGGACATCGCAATTAGAGAAGTGATCAGCAACTTGCTGCACCACCTGGATGCCCACAAGTCTATAGGACCAGATGAATTACACCCAAGAGTGCTGAAAGAGTTGGCAGAGGTGCTTGCCAAGCCACTTTCCATTATTTTCCTGAAGTCATGGCTAACTGGGGAGGTCCCAATGGACTGGAGGGTAGCAAATGTAACACCCATCTACAAGAAATGCAAAAAGGAGGATCCAGAAAACTATAGATCTGCCAGTCTGACCTTAATATCAGGGAAGGTCATGGAGCAGATCATCTTGAGTGTCATCATGGACAACCAGAGGATCAGGCCTAGTCAGCATGGGTTTATGAAAGGCAGATCCTGCCTGACAAACCTGATCTCTTTCTATGACAAGATGATCCGATTATTGGATTAGAGGAAGGCTGTGGATATTGTATACTTGGACTTTTGAAAAGCATTTGACACAGTCCCCCACAAAATTTTCATGGAAAAGCTGGCTGCTCATGAGCATACGATCTGCTGAATCAAGCACTGGCTGGCTGGATGGTCCCAAAGAGTGGTGCCCAACAGAGTTAAATCCAGCTGGTGGCCAGTCACAAGTGGTGTTCCTCGGGGCTTGCTATTGGGATCATTTCTGTTTAATGTCTTTTATTGATGATCTCGATAAGGATATAGAGTGTAACATCAGTAAGTTTGCAGATGACACTAAGCTAGGTGGGAGTGTTGATCTGCAGGAGGGCAGTGAAGCTCTACAGAGGGACTTGGATAGATTGGAACGATGGACCAATGTCAACTTCAACAAGGCCAGGTGCCAGGCCACAATCCTGCACTTGGGCCACAACAACCCTGTGCATTGCTACAGGCTTGGGGAAGTGTGGCTGGAAAGCTGCCAGGCAGAAAAAGACCTGGGGGTTCTGGTTAACAAGCGGCTGAATACAAGCCAGCAGTGTGCACAGGTGGCCAAGAAGGCCAACAGCATCCTGTCTTGTATTAGAAATAGTGTGACCAGCAGAAGCAGGGAGGTGATTGTCCCCCTGTACTCAGCACTGCTGAGGCCACACCTTGAGTATTGTCCAGTTTTGGGCACCTCAGTACAAGGGAGATATCAAGGTGATGGAGCGATTGCAGAGGAGGGCAATGAAGCTGGTGAGGGGCCTGGAGAACAAATCTTATGAAAAGCAATTCAAGGAGCTGGGACTGTTTAGTTTGAGGAAGAGGAGGCTGAGGGGAGACCTCATTGCTCTCTACAACTACTTGAAAGGACATTGTAGAGAGGTTGGTGCTGGTCTCTTCTCACAGGTAATTAGCGATAGAACAAGAGGGAATGGTTTCAAGCTGCAACAGGGTAGGTTTAGACTGGACATTGGGAAAGAATTTTTCACAGAAAGAGTGGTCAAACACTGGAATAGGCTGCCCAGGGAGGTGGTTGAGTCGCCATCCCTGAATGTGTTTAAGAGCCCTTTAGATGTGGTGTTGGGAGATATGGTGTAGGAGGCAACTTCATAATGTTGGGCTGATTGTTGGACTCCATGATCCCAAGGGCCTTTTTCAATCTGAATGATTCTATGATTTTATGAGTCTATGAAAGGCAGAAATGAAGCCTACACTCATCTTTTACCTGAAGTTTTTCTGCTTACCATTTAACTTGAAGGAATTAAACTTTTATACACCTGTAAACTCTGGATGCAGTCCGTTGATGTGCTGATGCATGTAGTTGTAGCTAGAAAAACACCTACGTGAGATGAACCTCCAACAGACAATACAGCCCTCCAACAGACAATAGGACCCTCCCTGACCATAAATGGTCTGAATTACCATTTTATGGCTGGAGTGCTTCCTAATTTTTTTATTCTGAATTGGAATATTATTCTTGCTTTAGCAGTGTTGGGGGGTTTTGCTGTTTTTTGTTAATGATCAGATAAAAATAACTCAAATTAAGTCAAAACCAACAGAAACTGATATGGAATGACCTCTGAGAAAAGAGATGCTTAGCCTTTAAATTCAAGTAGAAAAAGTGTGGATTAGATTAGTTTGGGGAATTGTTTTGGGGGGCGTGGGGGGATTTGTTTGGTTGTTTAGTTGTCTTTTTTTAAATGCAAGTCATTCAGAATGTGTGACAAATGCAAATAAGAGACTGATTTTAACTTACAAAGGCCTTTACAATTTTTTCCCCTTCCTTATGCTTATTTTAAAAGAATGTCAAGATTGTATCCTATAGTCATACTGTACTTTCTAAAAATAGCACCTCTTATCAAAGTAGCAGGATGGTAGTCAGGTCACAATGAGGAAATGAAATACATAAAAATGTGTGGCAAACCGCATGGATCAAAAAGCTTGTTACAGTCTTTTCTCTCTCTTCTAAATGTGATGTGAAGATTTTTCTGATCCATCTTTGTTATAGCTTCAGTAATGACATGTAACTTGATGTTTATTGTTGATAACTATACAATGATAGATTGTGAGGTGCATTTCCAAAGTACTGATGCAATCTATCTCTCTTTTCTTAATTTCAAGTTTTGGAAGTCTAGTATGAAACCATGATTAAATATGCATCATGATACCAATCAGAGATAAGAAGAATGAATTGTAAATACTATGGGAAGAATTTGGGGCTTTTTTTTCTTTTAATTGATCTGAACCACAGAGCTGTTCTGGTCCCATAAGCTGCAAAAGTTAGAGTGAGAAGATGGTAGTTCTAGGACTTGTACATCAGCATGTGCTTGGTGATTTGATGCACAGCGTGACAGGAGCTGGGAGTTAATATGTGACACATGTCAGGTATGCTCGGGTCCTTGGGTGTAAAACTGGGGAATATGCAAGGATGTGCTGTCTGATGAGTTGTGCTCTGTTTTCTCTAGTGTTGGTTGTACCATTTTTGTCTCTAAAATGAGCAGTGTTGTAGCATTGTGAAACATTAATTTTGTCTTAAAGTCTTAAAATACGTGCTAAATATTATTAATATTTTAGTTTTCTTGGTTTAGTACACTGAATGTAGGCTAGTATTTGCTAGGTTTGTCAGTATCCTTTCTCTGACTACCCTGCATGGCATTTCCAAACAGATTACTATTCTGCGTATTTAACAGCAACCACAAATGCTGGAATGACTTTATTGCACTTAAAGAAATGGAAATAAACTGCTGCTATATAGCACTTGGAATACTCTATAAGAGTATTTGATACCTATACTTAGAAGCTTCAGTGGAAGTGATATGCCCTTAAAATCAAATACAGTGGGAATTCAAATGAATTAAGATAACAGCTGAAAATTATATGTAGCTCAACAAAAGTATGTTCTTCTCTAACTTGAAAGTATTTTAATAGAAACACTAGGATAGGAAAATTCTGTGTCAGATGTGGAATATTTCTTTACTAAAATTTATTTCTCCTAAGCAAAGTTGTCAGGATCATGGAAAAAATACCAACCATAGTTTCAGTATGTATAGGTCAGTGTGTGTTCATATATAATATAGTATAATCTTTTATATAGTGTAATCTTGTTGGAGTAGTTGTTTATGTTGGGGAAGAGTAAGCTGTTAACAAAAAAAAAAAAAAAAAAGGCCAAAAAAACCCCCACCAAAAATAAAGGATCAAGAATTTGGATTTTTGTCTTTTGTGTCTTGCTAAATGTTCAGTTTGTAATCTCTGTGGAGATCTTCACCTTCTGTGCAGTACAGAGAAGCACATACCCAAGTGCAGTGAGAACATCTTTTTGTTGACAAAGGTCTTAATCTCCAGTGGGAGGTAGCTGACTGGATAGAGATACAGTTGAGGGGTAAGGATTTACATGTAGGTCAGCCTGCTCAGGGGTGCTTCAGAACTGCAATTCAATAAAGGGAAAGCAGGGTCAACTGGACACATGGAAGTCCTGAAGAGTCAAGAAAATGCTGTTCCTGCATAGACAAACTTTCCTGTTGATGTGCCCTGAATTTGGAGGATCTACAATGTCAGCTTTTTTGTACTTAACAAATAAAAAAAAAAATCAGTCAAAAAACAAAATGAAAAAACCCTCCTAAAATGTTGCATTGGTTCAAATACACTTTTGAGCTGTAGTGGCAAACTTTGGGCTAATTATATTGATATCTGCATTGAGCTAAGTGAATAACTCCCTGCAGAATCGAGTTACTGTCTCTTTAGATTGGGGTATAACTGGGATTAGATTCCCAATGATGTCTTGTCCCAGGGTCCACTACCTATAACTGTAAAGTTGTTGGGCCCAGATGTCACAATGACAGATCAATACTTGGAACTGATTTCACAAAACCCTTGTCTATTCAGCTTATTTGAGAAATTGGTTTAACTAATGATTGGGCAGAATTGAGGGCCTGCATAAGGCACTGACAAGAGGCATCCATGCATGTGCTCTTCATGTCCTGGGAACTAACTTAATTTGTGAAGTCTCAGTTTGTGTAGTGGAGATCACTGTTATGATTTTTGGAATGATGTTACTTTACTTGGGCCACACCAAACTTAACTTATACTGATCTGAACACCTCTCTTTGATGTGATTGTGACTAATTTTGTTTTGTTTTGTTTTTCCAAAAGGATAACAAGAGACATTGCAAGGTCAGAAAGCTGCCCTAGATGTGATCTGGGAGGTTTAAATTATATTTTCCTCTGGCTGAAAGAGGAAAATTAAACTGTCAATGGAACTGAGTTCCATTGCTTGTTTATTTTTTAGAGTGAAGCTCCAGATACATTGTATCATTCTCTTTTCTTGCACTATGCAGAGTTAATAAAGGTAAAACTATTCTTCAGCTATGAGCTACCATAAAGTCCACAAGAATGGTGTTCATTGGTTCATGTGTAGTCACTTAATACGTTTCCTTAACTTCCCTGCTCTATCTACTTCTCTCTATTGACAGGGAAGTGTAACTTATTTAACTTTTAAGGTGTGCTTCTAAAATGAAGTGCATGTAAAAAGCTAAATAAGATGATTCATGTCCTGTTTACAATTTGTTAAAATACACATTGTTTTCATCTTGGCCAGTGAACATTTTCTTCTTGTTAAACATAGCTCTCAATTGCAGTTTTATTTTCTCAGGAAGCATTGTCAACTCAATAAAAGTAAGTGTCCAGATCTCAACTGCTTTTAGTGAATTTTGGTTCAAATCCTATCTGAGTTCAGTAGCAAATCTTTTAGATTCCTTAAAGACATGCAGTAATATCCAGTGAGAGAGTTTGAACTTGGCATGTTCATATTCATGGTCTTCCTGCATCTCCTCCTCTGCTGCAAGAGAGCATTTGGCACTTAATGCATTACTAGTGAAGCAGTCAACAATCAACAAATGAGAAGCCCTGTTATTCCTGTAGTCATCAATAGCCTATTTTGGCAATGAACCCGTTTGCTTTCTGTGAGCTCTAGGGATTTCTAGGGATTTCATTTATACATCTTTTTCTTTCTTTTTTCTGTTTAAATAAATAACAGATTTTAGCTCTCTCATGGGCAGATATTTTTAGTATGGCAGCATACAACATACAAAAGTGATGTCAATGTTTGTAGCAGCTTGGTTTATTAAGCTAATTGGTTAGCAAGTTGGGGCCCTGGTTCTATTTGACTCTTGCAGTAAGCCTGTGAATAATGATTCCTGAAACATTTAAAAAAATATTAATCAAAACCAACCCAACCAAATAACACAAAACCTCCCACAACCAAAACAACACAATTTTGTTTGAAGATATTAGTATTCCAAGCTTCTTCAGAAGGAAATTGCTGTTTTAATTCTATGATCTTGATGGTATAAGGCATGTCCATTGGCAGAAGCACCACAGTTCCCTCCTGAAGTCCTCAGCTTTGTGATGTGGAGTTGTACTGGTGGTAGCAAAGATTAAACAAATTGTGTGGGTTTTCATGTTCCAGTTGAACACAGCCTCCTGCCAAGCTTGCTTTTAATTACAGCTTGGGAAAACAGCTTGATGCCTGTTCTATTTTTACAGCTTTGAGGCTCTGCTTTGGTTTACATGGCAGTATATGCTTTGTTTTTGGGGGATGATGAGACATTAGGAAATATTCTGGAGATGCTTTAAGTTTGACTACCTATACTAATGTTACCTCTGGTTTTAATACCACAAAGCACTGTTTGGATATCCCTTGATCATATATTAGAATTGTGACATTATCTAAATACTTAAAAAAAACCAAAAAACCCCAAACACCCAGAAATAGCTATGTGGGGGGAAGTATCAGAGGAGAAATATGACTTAGATACATGGAAAAGTGCTTTTTTTTTCTGAACGACAGGATCAATTTCAATAAATGTTCTAAAATAGGATTTACAACTTCATATGGCAAAGTGGTATCCTTCCACTTCATGACAAGTTGAGTGTTTATGGGTAACGATGAAGGGGAAGGCAAATAATGGAGATTTTGTGCTGAAAGTCTGCTATAGACCACCCAACCAGGATGAGGAGGCAGAAGTATCCTATAAGTGTCTGGCTGAAGTCTTGCAATTGCCAGCCCTTGTTCTGGTTGGGGGACTTCAACCTACCAGCCATCTGCTGGAAACATAACACAGCAGAGAGCAGGCAGGCTAGGAAGTTCCTTGAGTGTATGGAAGATAACTTCCTGATGCAACTGGTAGGGCAAGGGGAGGTAGGGCCTTGCTAGACCAACTGTCTGCAAACAGAGAAGGACTAGTGGGAGACGTGGTGGTCAGAGGCTGTCTTGGACTTAGTGATCATGAATCGGTCAACATTTCAATCCTTAGTGATATAAAGAGAGGGGGTTAGCAAAACCTCCACCTTGGACTTCTGGGGGGTGGACTTTGGCCTGTTCAGAGCAGTGGTTGAGAGAGTCCCTTGGGAGATAGTCCTGAAGGGCAAAGAAGTCCAGGAAGGTTAGACGTTCTTCAAGAAGAAAATCTTAAAGACTGAGGAGAAGGCTGTCCCTGTGTATCACAATTAAAGGGTGGGGAAAATGGCCAGCCTGGTTGAACAAGGAGCTTTTGATGGGACTTAGCTAAAAAAGGAGGGTTTACCACCTTTGGAAGAAGGGACAGGCAACTCTGGAGGAGTACAGAGATCTAGTTAGGTTATACAGAGAGAAAATTAGGAAGGCAAAAGCCCAGCTGGAGCTCAACTTGGCCACTGACATAAAGGACCACCAAAAAAAGGTATTATAAATACATCACCAGTAAAAAGAGAGCCAAGGAGAATCTCAATCCCTTACTGGATGCAGGGGGGACCATTGCAACCAAGGATGAGGAGAAGGCTTAAGGCCTTCTTTGCCTCCATCTTTAATAGTCAGATCAGCTACCCCCAGGTTCGGTATCCTGAGCTGGAAGATAAGGATGGAGAGCGGAACAACCCCCCCATAGTCCCGGAGGAAGTAGATAATGATCTGCTTCTCCACCTAGACATGCATAAGTCTATGGGACCAGATAGGATTCACCCAAGATTACTCAGGGAGCTGGCAAGAGAGCTCACCGAGCCTCTCTCCATCCTTTATCAACAATCCTGGTTAACAGGGAAGGTACCAGATGATTGGAGGGTGGCTAACGTGACACCCATCTACAAGAAGTGCCAGAAGGAGGATCCAGGGAGCTACAGGTCTGTCAGCCTGACTTTTGGTACCAGAAAGGATCATCTGGAGTGAGCTCTCATGGCAAGTACAGGTCAACCAAGGAATCAGGGCCAGCCAGCATGGGTTTATGAAAGGGAGGTACTGTGTAACCAAGCTGATCTCTTTCTATGACCATGTGACCCGCCTTCTGGATGGGGTGAAGGTTGTGGATGTTGTCTGCCTGGACTTTGGTAAGGCTTTTGACACCATCTCCCACAGCATTCTCCTGGAGAAGCTGATGAATCATGGCATAGACAAGTGTACTCTCCACTGGGTAAAAAAAATGTCTGGATGACTGTGCCCAGAGAGTTGTAATTAATGGGGTGAAATTTGTTGACAGATGGTGATCAGTGGTGTCCCTCAGGGCTCAGTTTTGGGCTCAGTCTTGTTTAATATCTTTATTGATGATGTGGATGAGGAGCTTGAGTGCACCCTCAGTAAGTCTGCAGATGACACCAAGTTAGGTGGGAGTGTTGATCTACTTGAGGGTAGGAATACTCAACAGTGGGATCTGGACAGGTTGGATTGATGGGCCAAGGCCAATTGTATGAGGTTCAATAAGGCCAAGTGCCAGGTCCTGCATTTTGGTCACAACAACCCCATGCAGTGCTACCAGCTTGGGGAAGAGTGACTGGAAAGCTGCCCAGCGGAAAAGGACCTGGGGGTGCTGGTGGACATCAGGCTTAACATGAGCCAACAGTGTGCTCAGGGGGCCAAGAAGGCCAACAGCATCTAGGTCGGTATCAGGAATAGCATGGCCAGCAGGAATAGGGAAATGATCTTGCCTCTATGCTTGGCACTGGTGAGGTCTCACCTCGAGTTCAGTTCTGGGCCCCTCACTACAAGAAGGACCTTGAAGTGCTGGAGCATGTCCAGAGGAGAGCTACCAAGCTGGTGAGGGGGTCTAGAGAATAAGTCATATGAGGAGAGGCTAAGGGAACTGGGCATGTTTAGTTTGGAGGAGGCTGAGGGGAGATCTCATTGCCCTCTACAACTACCTGAAAGGAAGTTGTAGAGAAGTGGGTGTTGGCCTCTTCTCCCAAGTGAATAATGTTGACCAGAGGAAGTGGTCTGAAATTGCAGCAGGGGAGGTTCAGGTTAGATATTAAGAAGAATTACTTTACTGAAAGAGTGGTCAGGCACTGGAAGAGCCTGCCCAGGGAGGTGGTTTAGTCACCATCCCTGGAAATATTTAAGAAACGTGTAGATGTGGCACTTCAGGTCATGTTCTAGTGGATGAGATTGTAGGGGGGGGTTGTGTGTGTGTGTGGTTGGACTCAGTGATTTCAGAGGTTCTTTCCAGCCATGACAATTCTGTGATTCTGTGAATAGACTATGAGAAACTGTTTTTCTAAAATATGAACCATATATGTTGGATTTATTAGAATAGGTATTCTCATCCTGAAAGTAACTACTTATGCGTTTTGGAGAAGACTGTATTTATGAGTATTGGTTTAGTTTTCTGAGCAGGTTGCTTCTGAGCTACACTAGAGTTTGAGACCAGAGATTTTTATTCCAGTGAATAGTTTGGTTTATATTTGAGGGCTTATTTTAATGGAGTAACAGAGCTTTTAATGGAGTAATTGGTTGTATATCCAGCAAGGCTGAAAATGAGGTCAAACAACAAAGAGTTGAGCTAGGTGGAAACTTGGCACAAGTATATTTAGAGTACAGTATGTGGCTTCTGCAACCTGACTTCATTTCAGTACATGAAGAATACATACTTCAGACAGTGTATACACTTTGGCATTTTAACGCCACACATCATAAACTAATGCCTTGATCCAAAATCATGCCTTGATCTGCGTGCTCTTTCAACTTTCCAGTGTTAAAGTATTTCTCTTGGGAAAGCGTCCCACTTCATTGCAGCAGGAAATGGCTTTTATTTCTTTTCTCTGGATCAGCTGCTCAGTTTTCTATCTGTTGTTCTGCTTTTTCAACCACTTGGACTCATGAATTACCCTCTTTCTTTCTCTTTTCTCAGAAATCAGAGTTGTTGCTTGCTTCTTCAAGAAGCTTACGTAGTTTAATAGGTGGAAGACATGCAGCTAGAGCCCCTTGTTTTAATGAACAATTCAAAGAGAACACCTAGCCAAATTGAGAGAACATTGTACCGATATAGAAGCATAAAAGACATTCATTCTTAAGACCTTAGTTAATTTATTGGAAAATAGAGGCTGTTACACCAATATATCTGTATATATATTCGATACTTAGGGCTTTTTTGAGAGTCCTCATCTGTTTGGTTTTGTACCATATCTTTCTTCTAATATTTATATAGTGAGCAAATAAGCAGTGTCAACTATTCTAGACAGATGTAATGCTCCCTGGATCTAGCAAATTCCTTATCTGAACAAATAT
Source organism: Nycticryphes semicollaris (assembly GCA_013400055.1). Taxonomy (NCBI): domain Eukaryota; kingdom Metazoa; phylum Chordata; class Aves; order Charadriiformes; family Rostratulidae; genus Nycticryphes; species Nycticryphes semicollaris. The sequence goes on from VXBJ01002316.1 coordinate 304,613, forward strand.
ATTTTTAAACTAAGAAGCTTCTTTACCAGAAAAACAGCAGTAATGTTTTCTTCCCTACTACTGCAGTGTCAAAACTGTTGTAAGCTGTAGCTCATATATTCAGGTCAAGAGTAACTCTTATGATTTATTGCAGGACCTTGTGTGCCTCTCTCTCTAAGTAATTGTGTAGGCTGTGGTCAAAATGTTTACCTAAGTAAACATGGGTATTTTGTTTTCAGTTCTTGGAAAGCTTTCATTAGACTATATATTTCTGGACTAACCTCAATGAAACCTTGAAAAATATTTTAAAGGGTATTTTAGATGTAAGATTATAATCTACTGTGATAAATATGAGGATTTGCTTTTGGAGATTAGAGACTGTTCCTTATGAGCTGGCTGATGATGAAGTCTTGCAGTCATAAACAGCTAGACTCTTGCCTGCTCTCCAACTCTGACTCTTTCACAAGGAGCTGACTCCATATTTTAGTTTATTGGGGTTTTGTTTGCTTGTTTTTTAGGGGGATGATGTTTTTTTTCAGTCTGAAAGAGGGTCTGTCCAGGCATGAATAAGGATGAGTGCTAGCAGTGTAACTTGTCACATGGAAACATCAAGTTATAATTTCATTGCAAATATCTACTTTTTTCTTGGTGTTTTCCAGTTATTCTCCTCTCAGCAAGATAGAAGAGGTTCCACAGAACCCCTGTGTCATAGATAATCTCTGATATCTGTTAGTTGTGATGCAAATAAATTAGTTTTTTAATTGTAATTATTGTGTGTGAACAAGGCAAAAGAACAACAAATGTAGGCACGTGGTACAATTAAGGTTACTCTTTCTAAAACACAGCTGTGGACACTGGTTTGTCTGATTTCTCCAATCAGTGTGGCACTGATTGTCCAAGTATCTGTTGGCTATGTAACAGAAACTGGTGCTAGATAACTTTTTACAATGCTTCAGGGTAAAATAAAGCAGCTTAAGAATGGTGTCATTATTCTCCTCTCTCTCATGCTGCTGAAGATCTAGTAGGACCATAACAACTGAACCTTGATTGAAGATTTTGACAGACCCATCATCTGTAAGAAGAAAATGGACACACTTTAAATTCTGACAGTATAAAACTGTCAACTTAAGTAATGAAGAAGGTCATGCCTTGTCAATATTGCAATAGCATTCATATTCTCTGGCAGTTAAATCAGTTTAGCTATAGTTTTCTTATGAAGCTATGGGGTTTTTGTAATTTAATTTTATGACACTTAAAGAAAAATGAGGCAGGTAAGAAGGTATTTCTGTGATTTCTGTGTATAAGAAGTGGAGATGGTCTGTCTTTGATTTTTCTTGGGCTAATGCCTGTTCTCCCAGAAGATGAACTGAGGTAAAGAGCGTGAAACACCTGTGATCTGCTTATCCCCTTGTACATGTAGCTGGGAAGGAAACAGTCTTGCATCTCAGGAGAAAATAATGAGACTTTCTTTTCTTTTCTTTTTTTTCTTTTAAACAGTGACAGAGTGCTGGAAGCTTGAAAATTCACAGACGAGGTCCATGGTGTTTTTTTTCTCAAATTTGAAAGGCTTTTTGGTTAATAATATCTGTTGGACACTAAAAGCTGTACTGAGCTCAGCAACAACAGACAGAAGCAACTGTTATTCACAGCTGGTTTGTACCTGCTTATCTCTAAATACCAGTGGAATAAATGAGCAAATTCCTGTAATGATTAAGTTAAAACTACTATTAATACTGCTATTCAGAAGAGGACAACCATAGAAAAACTGTCCATTTTCAGTCTTTGAGACAATGTTATCACAGTTGATGCCTCTGACTGGGGAAAGTTTAGGAAATTAGAAATTTCTCTCAGCCCCTTGCCTCTGAAATGCATTTATTTCCATAGTTTCTCATTTTCTTTGTCTAAGGAACTTGCAGTATTATAAAATAATAAAAACAAAACAAATCAAATCCTTGGAGCCTTCAGAGTAGCCTGTTTTCATCATGTGTAATACAGAGGCTTGTGCTATGAAGTCACTGAAGTCAGATGACTGCACTGGGCTGTACTCTGTATTCTGTATATTCTAGTATTGATTGCCATCTGATCAAAGCCTCAGTCACACTGTTCGTTAACCCCATCATCAGTGAAAGAGTAAATGAAACAGAAAATCTACCAACTGTTTACAAAAGCCTTTTACCACTCTTGTTAAGAAGTGTACCTAGATGTGCAGCTAAACTTATCTGTTTGTAGGATGTATTGAATTTGTTATGTTACTTGCTACATACTGTTATCTATTCAAATATGAGAAATATATTCTCCAAGTGAGTGCAAGGATGCGGTTTTTAGTTTAATCTTTATGGAGTGCAGTTAGGCTTTTTTGTAAGAAGGAAGAGACTGACAGGAAAATTTGGTAATGGGGTCTATTTGAATTTTATCTGTTTCTGGAATTAACAGAGAAAATAATCATTGAATTACCCTGAATGTACCGCTGCTCTGTACATTTGTCTGAAACAGAATTTTATCAAGGGACTGATGAAAGATGAAAACAGGGAGGAGGAAATAGTAACTGGTGTGGCTGATCAAAGTGTATCAATTCATAAATAAGGAATGTAGCAGGTTCTGAAGATCTGAGCTTGTAGCTCGAACCGAACCCCTGGGAAAATTGAGCTGCAATGAATGGCACAACATCTCAGATAATAAGCCAGCATGGTAACGATCCTCTTTTATAGCAGTTGAAATGCTCCCTACTACCTTGTGGCAGTATTTTTGGGACTACATTCCAAAAGATGCATTATGTGTTGTTTGTCTCTGCCTATCAGCTCTCTGCCATACATTCAAGTTCTCATTGTTTCCTCCTCTTCTCATACAGAAAGGCCGATTTGGAAGAAAATTCTGTACTGAATCACAGTGATGAGCTGTAGGCTTTATGTTTTGTATTTGTATGTGTGTATTATGTTGCTGTTAATACAAGAGTAGAGATGTTAGGTCAAACCGTTGAGGCTATCGGGCAGCTACTAATATTCTTCCTAAAAACTGTTGGAAAGATATGCTTCCCTATCTTTCAGTGTTTGTGCATCTCACTTGAATCTCCTGCCTCATTGTAGGAGCAGGGACACTGGATTAAACAGCAGTACTTAACAAACCCAGTCTGTTGATCTGGTGTCATTGCTTATAAAGACCTGTGCTTTGGAGTCTTTTCTTTACGTGGTGTTGATAGGATTACAGAAGGATAATTTGCAACAAGAATGTTATAAAATTATCTCAGTAAGTGTGGATTTTCAAAAAACTTATTCTCAGCATTTATGCAGAGGAGCCTTTTATTTGCTTTGAGACATACAGTAACAGAAAAGGCAGTGGTGGTAAGCAGTTATGGAGGCAAGGTTCTTAACTATTCTATATATGTAATGCCTTCCTTGGTTTGTAGGGTGATTTATTTCATTTTTACACATGTAAGCATTTCAGTGCTGCCATGTGACATAGAAATAGAGCTAGTTTTGAACAACATGCCACAACAGGTACAAAAATAAGTCCAACTTGGCTTTGTGATGCCCTCATAGAGAAAGCTAAACCTGCATGGCTGTGTACACTGTTTCTTTTAAAGTAGCTCAGACTCAAACATCTTGCCCTTTTTTTAACTAACCATATTGTGTGTTAAAACTCTATCCTTGTGACCAGAATGTGTTCATAGGTTTTTCCATTAGTCATTGAGTATGGAGATTCAGAACTGGGGGGTTTAGTTTGGTTTGGATTGGTTTTTTGGCTTTGTGTGGTTTTTTTGTTAATAGCTTCTGTTTCTTTCTTTCAAATAAGTACAATCAGTGTATTACTTTTAGGGACTTAATGTCTAAGAACAAAATGGTTCTTAGAACAAAATTATCTTCTCTGAATACTGCAAGAGTGCTAAAATATGAAGATGCTGAACACAGAAAATGAGGTTTAACATAATACTGATTCCAAGGAGTCAGGAGGTGAGGGGGGAGGATGAAGAGAAGGGCTGCATCTCTTAGCATTTTAGCAAATTGTATTTGAGTGTCCTAAATTGATCATTTGTTTATTTGAAGGTTGTGATTGAAATTTTCTGTAATCTCTAGTGAGTTAAGATTTTCTTCTGAAAATGGGTCACTTTGATTTCCAGGTTCAGGGAAGGTTGTAAGTGCTAAAGTTTTAGTGAAAGACTACTCCTATCTGGTTGTGGAAAACTTGGAAAGGTAGTCTGTAACAGCTTGGAGCACACTGCCTTGCTTTTTCCTCTAAAACAGGTTAGTTTTCACCATTTGAGGTGCGTAGACAGTTATTCATATTTCTCTTAGTTTTGTAGTTCTTGAAATCAAGCCATTTCAGTGCCTTAAAGTCACTTACAACAAGGTAGAGCTACTGAAGAGAAGCCAGCAGTTTCTGTCAGACTTCTGGAGCTGTTTAAAATGGTGCATAACCCGACCCAACAGCACTCCGTAGATATGGATTAGTGCTTGCTGAAGGGGCAAAGATTTTCCCAGGACTCTTCAAAGGTCAGTATTAATTTAGAGGACAGAATCATCCTGAACAGTAGCTTTCCATTAAGATGGTTTTTATACTAATTTCTGTATGAATTTCCAAAGTTCAAACTGCTCTTTTCTCATTTCTTAGAGACTATGCAAGACTTACTTAGCTATAGGATTTCGCAGTTCATCAGAAAGAGTAGTTGAATTGCTTTCAACTGATGATCAAACAAAAATTCTGCTTCAAAGATTATGAGGATTTCTCCTTTATATTTTAGTATTCTATAGAAAGTTCTCATCTTCTACGTTTACCACTGGAGATATTAGAGTGTGCTAGTACTAATTCCACTTTTGTGTGTGTGCTTTTCAGAATCTTTATCTTTTTCTGTGTAAAATATTTTTGCTTCTCAAATTTTGATGTAGAAGTATGACTGTTAATACACTGATAAATGTAAATATTAACAAGGCACACTGGCCTGTAGCATATAAAATATCTTGATTATTAATTGACAAGGAAAATTATTAATGAGCAGAATTCCTCAAAAATGAATTATGAAGCTTTGCTTAGGGATTATATAGCTACTGGTATGAAATCAGTGTCTGATGATACATAAAACTCATCTGTCCTCTTTTGTTCTTAGCATCTAGAGTTTTATGTAGCAAAAACATTCCTGTAAAATACAAGTTTACTCATAAACATGTAAAACATGTTTTATGTAAACATAAAGTATGTTTACAAACATATTTTAGAAACTTTGCATACTTCATAGGCTGATGCAGAATCCAAAATTTAATTATCAACCAAAACTCTTCTAATGCTCCATGCTTTCTATGATCTACGTTGAATAGATAGGAAAAGAAATATTTCTGGTTTTTTGGGTTTTTTTCTTCATGTATTTGTTCATTTATAGCTGAAAGAGACTGGCTGCCTCTGTATCTCCCACTGAAACAGAGATGGAATTGATTAGGGGCTAACAGAAAGGTGATGAATATTAGAATCATAGAGTTGTTCAGGTTGCAAGGGACCTTGAAGATCATAGAGTTTTAAGCCCCCTGCCATGGACAGGGATACCTCCTACTAAACCAGGTTACTCAATGGTCCATCCATCCTGGGCTTAAAGTCTTCCAGGGATATGGCATCCACAACTACTCTGGGCAATCAATGCCAGTGTCTCATCACCCTCACAGTAAATAATTTGTTTCTAGTATCTAATCTAAATCTCTCCCCTTTCAGTTTAAAACCATTACCCGTTGTCCTATCACTACACTCCCTGACAAAAAAGCCCATCCCTATCTTTCCTGTAGGCCCCCTTTAGGTACTGGAAAGCTGCTATAAGGTCTCCTTGGATTCTTCTCTTCTCCAGGCTGTACAACCCCAACTCTCTCAGCCTGTCTTCATAGCAGAGATAATCCAGACCTCTGGTCATCTTCGTGGCCCTCCTCTGGTCTTGCTCTAAAAAGTCCATGTCCTTCTTATGCTGGGGGCCCCAGAGCTGGATGCAGTACTCCAAGTGAGGTCTCACGAGAGCAGGGTAGAGGGGCAGAATCACCTCCCTTGATCTGCTGGCCACAATTCTTTTCATGCAGTCCAGGATGTGGTTGGCTTTCTGGTCTGAGAGTGTATGTTGCTGGGTCATGTTGAGCTGCTCATCCACAAACACTCCTAAGCTGTTCTCCTCAGGGCTGCCCTTAACCCGTTATCCATCTAGTCTGTATTTGTGCTTGTGGTTGTCCTGACCCATGTTCGGGACCTTGGACTTGGCCTGGTTGAACTTCAAGAAATTCACACAGGCCCACCTCTTAACCATGTCTATAGGGATGGCATCCTTTCCCTCCAGTGTGTCAACTGTATCACACAGCTTGGTGATTTTCAAGCTGATAATTGTCAGCCTGATAGGTATATCAGAGATTAGGCCATTGTAGTTTGCAGAGGAAAGGGAAGTCTTCCAGTGGAAGACACCACTGGAGCATCTTCAAATTGCATGCTGCAAGACAGGGACCTTGGGGTTTTGTCAGTACTTGAGAGCGTTTCTCTGAAGGCTTGGTACTTAGAGCAGTACACAGAGTATAATAAGTAATTTTTTTCTCAACTGGGAGTCATGTACTTTTATCTTCNTGGTTGTCCTGACCCATGTTCGGGACCTTGGACTTGGCCTGGTTGAACTTCAAGAAATTCACACAGGCCCACCTCTTAACCATGTCTATAGGGATGGCATCCTTTCCCTCCAGTGTGTCAACTGTATCACACAGCTTGGTGATTTTCAAGCTGATAATTGTCAGCCTGATAGGTATATCAGAGATTAGGCCATTGTAGTTTGCAGAGGAAAGGGAAGTCTTCCAGTGGAAGACACCACTGGAGCATCTTCAAATTGCATGCTGCAAGACAGGGACCTTGGGGTTTTGTCAGTACTTGAGAGCGTTTCTCTGAAGGCTTGGTACTTAGAGCAGTACACAGAGTATAATAAGTAATTTTTTTCTCAACTGGGAGTCATGTACTTTTATCTTCTCAACTTCTTAGAAGGTGTCTCTCCCTTCTGTCTTTGTAAGTTATCAAAAAGAAAATGAAAACTACTAGCCAGAGGAAATAGAAATGCTAAAGCAAAGCATGTGTTTACTCTGCATATCAAACTGTTTCTTATCACAGGTAGACTTAGTGCTGTTTGTACAACTGTCTGCACCCATCAAAAGTCAAGTCCTTTTGCAGCAAACACTGGCAGGTACCAAATTGCCAAAGGCTTGATAGCTGAAGGAGGAACTGGTGTTTTGCAGCTGTTCAAGTGTGTTTTTTTTTTTCAAGACCTGTAGTTTAGAAGTCATGGTCCTTGTACAGTTTGCGTTATTGCTATTAAGTAATCTCCCAAGAGTATAATATAATTAATTTCCCTTGATGCCATTCCAACTTCTTTATTTGTTTATCTTTAGTGAGTGCTCCTTGGATGAAGAAAGGTTTTCCCACAGATATTTTTTTTCTTCTTTCCCTTTTTTTTCTCCATTCTGTAAATGTACAGTCTCCATCCACATGGCTTAGAATTTGTTTTTCAAATTCATATATAAAACTGCATTTTCTAATTCTTTCCTTGCAACCATACCTTTCTTAAATTCTTGAAGGACAATACTTGGAATAAATTCTGAAGATACACATCAGGAATATAGAGGAAGTAAGCTGATATGTTCATAGATTAGGGCATTGCATGGAGGATGATTGTCTTCAAGCAGATGTGTGTTTCCGTTTTGGTCTCCTGTCAGCCTCCCTTCTGAGTGTTTCTCACTTCAGAATAGTAAAGTTTTATTTGCATCTTGCTTTAATATCAAAGGCAAGTAAAAGCCTATGCTTCTTTCCTGCCCTATTCAGATCCTATTAATTTAGGGAATGAATCGCATAAGAAATCCATCATAACATTTCAGGTATGAACACAGTGGGTCATTGTGGTTTTTTGTTGTTTTTTTTTTTTTTATAAAAAAAAAAAGAAGGGGGGAGAACTATTTATTAAAAGAGTAAATTGGAGGGGAATAGTCTATTTTTTTTTTTTTATTCCATGTCTCATATGAAAATAATTGGCTCATTAATCACAATATTGCCTTGGTCATTTTAGGAAGGTCAGGCTGATGAATGAATAGAAACAAGGGACATCATTTTAAAATTTAAAAAGCAGACATTAAGAATGTCAGTGAAAGCAAATTCAGTAGAAAGCCCTTGATATCTTGTAACTTAAGCAAAGTCTTTCATGATTCTCCCACCTTCCTCCCACCCCACCCCGGCTCATTTGGAAATATACACTGAAAACATATATATATGTATACAATGAGACTATATAATGAAAATTAACATGAATTCCTTACCTTCAAATTTTTCTGCATGAGTAAGTGTTCTTTTGGCTTTGCTACATTTCCATGCATCCACTATTTCTTTCTCAAGCTATCTTCGACCTCCTTTGAATGCAAGTACCTGTTGCTAAAGCATGGAGAAGGCAGAACGGAATTCCTGAAAACTTTCCACTCTTTAGGTTTCCTTTAATGTTTCGGGTGTCAGAATTTCCTGTGGTAAGAAAGGCTTTGTTTGAGTCTCAGCTTTGAAATTTCAAACTTCCATAAGACTATTTACTTATTTATATTTTTTATATTTATTATTAAATAAATAAAAAATCAAGTACTTTGGAAAATTTCATCTGAATCTATAGAAGCCAGGTAATTTATAGAAGTGAATAGCCTTTCATGCCATGTTTAAAACTGATGCCATGATTTAGAGAGCTTTCAGATGGGGAAGGTGGTATCATCTGTCTGTCTTGTCTTTACTGGATCTAACTTACCTATGTTTTCTCCCCTGAATCTACATCACAGTATTATTGTCTGATATCAAAGCCTTTTGCCACAACCAGATATTATCTTGAGGTAGAGGCAGAAAAGATGGTTTTTCTTAAATTACTGCACATATGGATTTGTCTGTCATGAGAAACAGATGCATATGATTAAAACCCTACAATTTGTACATTCATGGGATTATGAGTGCTTCTGAGGAGTTCTGGAACCAGTTCAATTAAATGATTATTCGTTTCTTCTTAAACTATGTGTAGCTTCGTGGATGAAGTCCTAATCCTGATTTTTATCTTCATAAAAGATTATTAACTAATGTTTTAAGACTAGGTAATTCTTTGCTCCCAATTGATGTATGCTCAAATATAGGACGTAACTTTCAGTAAGGTACAGCAGAATGTGTGTTAGGTCCTATGCATACTGATACATTCACAACTACTTACTTGATTGGGAGTGAGCACACTCTGGATTGTCTATTTTTTTTATAGTGTTTCCCTGAAAGAAAGGCTATTTCAAAGATTGAGAGAGGAGTTGTTGTATTCTGTTTATGGAGCAGTAGTATCTATACACCACTGTAAAGTTACTGTATTCCCCTAGAAAAATCTGAGTGAAATCCAAGGCTGGCCAATTTGATATATTCCTTTTAAATTGCTAATTTATAGGGGAAAAACTACAACAAAACCATGTAGGCTGTATGTGAAAGAGTGTTGTTATTGATTAATTCTGTTGAGATAATTGACGTTATTTAATTAATATTAACCTGCTATTCTTTAGCTGAAACCAATTGATAACCAATTTTCTATATATCTGTGCAGAATAATTGTTTACTCTGTGAAATTGGTGAGTCCAGTTATGGATGAAAGTGGCTAATTGGTGCCATATTTGTGCTGACGAGTTAAGAAGGTAGTATGGTATAGCAGAAGAGAGGTATCAGACGTTCCTATGATTACTCCATTGATTTTTAACTGTCACTAGTCCAACCTCAGGATTTTGAACATATTAAAATAGCAAGTTGAAAATTAGGCTGATGTAGGAAAGGCTGACTTCTGTATTAAGGGCACAGAACACCAGCGCATGAATCAGGATTTTTTGTATTCTAAGGCTTCAAAAAGCTCTCCAGGTGAGTCATATATTACAAAGGGTAAAAGGCTGTTTTTGGTATCTGATTTATTGGTGAATCAAGAGAGGACCACACAGCCAGATGAAAAGAAGAGATATGAGAATTTTGCAAACAGTAGTAATAATAATGTTAGAATTCCTTGGTGAAGTGGAAGATAACCTATAGTGCCTGTGATGAAGATGAAGCTTTAAGCTCTACTAAATGGTAAGGGAAAAATGTTCACCTTTTGATATTCACTTTTCTCAGAGAGGAAGGGAAATACCTAGAGTAGGACATATGGCATGAATTATCAGCTGCAAGTGTACATACTAAATTCCTTTTTGGAAAAGGACACAAGAAATGGGCTGATTCTCTATCAGCTGCTGAAAGCAGCTCCAGCAATGAGACAATTTCTCTGCTGTGTAACACTTTTCTCCCTTCTTCCACCAGAGTCCAGATGTCTATTTCTGATGTGAGAATTGCTCTGGTCTTCGCTGCTCGAATGTCAGACTTCAGTTCTTCTCTGTTAATGAGCCAAGCTTAGTTTGTGATAGGATGAATCAGCTAGTAATGCTTTTTTTTTTTCTGTATCTGCAGAGGCTATAACTTGTTTTCATGACTTCTCTCTTCCTTTCATTTCTGTCCTCGTGTTTTTCACTTCCTTATTGTCTCTCCTTTCAAACATATCTCAAATAAATCTGGTGAGAGTCTCACATGTATGAAAGTTCGTCCACTCTTGACTGTGATATCACTTAGTCAAGAAAACAGTAGCTTTTCATTTGCTAACTTGATTGAAATAAAGTCGTCAAGACACAACTACTTTTAATGTAACCTTTATTTACTCAGAAGCAAACTAAAACAAAAAGCAGACAGGAGATGAGTGCCTAAAAATCAGGGAGATTTACCCTTAACTTGGGAAATATTAGAAGCCTGGTTTTGAAATTGCCAAGTACCTATTGCCTCTCACATGATAATGACTAAGAGTTTAGAAGCTGCCTGGACTTGCTAATATCAAGGAACTTTCTATGTGAGTGTGAATTTCACCCACAGCAAAATCTTTCCGGCTTGATGACTGCTCTGAAAGTCATTGCAGTGGCTCTCTCACAGTGTGGAAAAGAGGAATATGTGGCCCCCTCAAGGAAAACACATGTGAAATCAACATCAATTTTACTAAAGCTGAGCTTGTATTAGGATTTGCAAGTTAAGCTATGATAAGGTTGGCAGTATTTGGGTCAGGTCAAAGCTTACATTATGTTATTAGTTCTTCAATTTTAAACATGTTTTTTAAACATTTGTTTCTCTCTTATTCTGTTTACCTAACTTGGGACACTTCTAGTGTGAGGACCTTAATTAACTACTGGTACCTGGTCTTCAATTTAGAAACTACATTAAGGACAAAATCTTGCATGATGAAAAAGTACTGCTTTTGTTTTCCTCCTCTCCTTTTGAAAGCATCTGGTAGGTCTGGAAATTTGAGCTATTCAGAGCACATGGTGAAGGCCAAGGAGTTTTGACAATTCTCTTTGAAGGTCCCCTATCAGCACATCATGTTTGACAAATTACTACAAGTAATTGCATAGTGTGTTTTTTCTTTTGTCCTCTGGTTCACACTTTACTGTAGATCTAAGGAATTCTTTTTTGAGAATTATCTCTAAGACATGTAAGTAATAAATTCCTGCAATTTACTTTAAAACTTTCCCTATAACAGTCCTTATGTCTGGATGGAACATAAACTTATTGAAAATATTGAAAAAAAGTATATCTCAAATAAGCTCACCACAGTAAAGGCTCTAGAGGGATCTTCAAATTCTTTATTAGTAATGGCTGTTACTTCTGGTGAAGGAAATCCTGTCTAATGACAGGAAGCTTCATATTAACCAACCAGATCCTCCTTTCTGATTTTCATTCAAAAAGACTGTAGAGGACAGGACTGTATTTAGCAAGAGATGTTTATGCACATAAATCATTCAAAGAAACATCTGGAAATTTTAAGATCAAAGTATTCCAGCAACTGTTTAGCCAGCTCCCATGTAAACATTATATTAGTGCATTTTGCCATTGGTCATTATAATGCAATGGAGATCATTAGAAAAATACATTGCCGGTTTACGTTCATTCTGAATGGTGGACTAAGCATTCAAATTTGGGTCCTCAGGGCTGTTTTCAAAGTATTTTTTCTGAGTCTCTGATTTAACAAACTTTATCTGATCATTTATTTGGTGAAGATCATGAAAATACATAGCTGATTCTGTTTGTGCACCTAATTTTTCAGACGCAAAAGGTTGAATATTTAGAAAACTTGATGCCAAGGGGATTTACGTCAAGTTCTTTAGCAACTTGGCAATTTTTCAGTAATAATACAGCTAAGGTTATATAGATTCTCCTTGAAGCCACACATTTAAAGTTTTAGATTGAGATTTTAAAAGTACTATGAATATGTCAAGTGTTCAGACAGCACCTTCAACTTTCCAACTTTCACGTTATCTGGCTGTGCTCAGACCTGTATGAGATTAAACTTAAAAATTTGATGTCAAGTAGTAGCTCATCGGCATCTGTGTGTGTCATGTTGTCAACCATTTCCCTGGTACAAGGAAGCTAAGGTAATTTATAATACTTCCTCCCCAAAGCTATTGTTTTATAATGAGCTTTTCTTTTTTTTAATTAGGCATTTGAATTTTGTATTGCCCCACTTGCAGGATTTTTCTTGTCAGCAAAATTGCCCAAATAGTATATATTAACACAGAAAGCTTCTGAAAAAGCTACAGAGCTGTATTCTACATCATTCTACTGTCAGCACATCTCAAAGGGAAAAGGAATCTGATTATTTTTCTCTGTAAATGGAATAGCTTTCACAGAACTGTTAATGCCGATGAGTTTATCAAGTGTTTATCATGCCCAAATCATTCCTATCTGAAACTTCACTTAAAGGTGAAAAAAAAAAAAAAAAGGAAATTAATCACTAGTGCTTGTATTTAAAAAGCAAATAAAAGAGCTACTGGAGATTACACTCAAAGTACACAGCTCTAAATGGAGATACTAGCTTTGACAAATGGTTTTCCGTAGTTCCTTCAAATAGAAGTGCTTTATGAGCTGGTTACGAGAATCCCAGAACTGACACCCTTCATCCTTTATGAGTTTTCTCAGCTCTAGAATATTCAAATAACTGCTTGAGATCTCTGAAATATGCATATGGAGTTCTACAGCATTTCTTTTCTACAGCATTTTAAATATTGTGTGGAGAATGAGGCTTTCTCAAGAAAGGGAAAATAAAATAAATCCTAGGGCAAAAAAGCGACGAAGTAAACCTGCATTTCTGAAGATTTGTCTCTAGCTGTAACATAAGCAAAACTGACAGGGAGCCAATACAGATAGGTACACTGCATCGATCCCATGGTTTTGTACTTAGGTGAAAAATCCTGTAGATGTATCCTGCTCTCTTTCTGTCTTGATTACTTCTGAAATTCCAGAGATGTTCCTTGGCTGCATTGTGCCAGATTTCCCTGCATAACAAATGAATTGTCAAAGGAACTGTCTTGCTTGATCCCTTAGCAGGTTCAGGTGTGGTAGGACAGAGAGCAGCAGACTTCCAATTGGTTTGTATTGCAAGTAGCCATTTCAGTGAAGTGAAATGAAAGAAAAAGTTCATAAATATGTCATTTGTTGTAATTGGTTATCTGAAACAATATTCCCATGGATTTCAGTGCAGTTTCATTGATACACAAAGTAAGAACACAATTTTAAGATGCGTTTTCCTTCAGATGAGCATGATACTTGCCATTTAACAGCAGTTCATGGTTTGAACTAGTCCTCTTACCCCGCTAACACCCATTCTAGATTTCACAAAAACTATGGCCACTCCTTGGAGCTAAAAGGGCCATAGGAAAAGGTACATGTAAAAGAATTTGTATGTGCTGAGAAATGAACAGAATAACGTAGCTCAGGACACTTGGATGAATTCGGGGATGCTTTATTCTTGCCTCATCAAAGTAGGATAGCTGGCATCTACAGTGGCAGATTTTCTGAGGTAACTGAGCATTCAATTTTGGTTCCCAGCCTATATTTGAACCTCAAGTGTTTAAGAGAGGCAACTGTAAAATCTTTGCTTGCATGAGTATTCTGTATCTGGGATTAAGCAGATAAAATACACCTATGAATCAACCCTTTTTCCTCAACATGTATAAATCTCTATAATGTAACATAGCTGATGTGTCCAATGGACATTTTAATACTAATAATTTTCTGGGGTTTAAGTGCTCTGTTTCTCAACCTTCATTCTGCACTTTTTTTTGCATGGAACATTAAATCGTGTGTCCTTGGTTTATATCCTCAAAGGGTCTGACTACAAGTAGGAAGCTGTTGCTGAGGTAACAACAGAGCATTCACTTTTAAGATTTTTGTTTGTATGTTTGTTCTGGTTTTTGATTTTTTTAGGAGGAAATAATTTGTCAGGTACATGCATTTATCTTTATCCATATACATATACATTGTCCATATACTGTACTGTATGTGAGAAAGTTCATCTTTGATCACTTTTATTCAGGGAGTTTGATGGCTAATGTAGTCTCTGTAACTGTATTCATTGTTATGTAGCTCAACAAGGCAAGACTTTAGGTATGACTACTGCAGGTACAACTACAGGAGATATTATTTAAGTAAACTTGCATTCTACTTTCAATTGTGTGTTTGCCTAAATAGACTGGGTTTGGGGGTTTTTTTCCCCTCAGAGGTCATAGTTTGTGTACCATCAGATTCCGTTCTGTTTCCCTTCATTCCTGCAGTTACCACTCCTAAGCAAAACAAGAGATGTCTAATGCCAAATTATCCACTGTACAAAAGCTGGGAGGCAAGGTTTGCTCTCCCACCTTCATTTAACTTGGAATTCCTTTTGGTCAAACCATGGAAAGTTGTACAATGGGCATGGTCCAACACAAAGATCTTCTGTTCTGCCATTGCTCATGGGCATTCCCTCATGTCACATCTGTAAGTCAAAAATACTGTTTTCTTTAGAGGTTTGTAATGCTTTATAGATTTGTGTTAAATCCGTGCTGTTGGCACTTATCTGTTTTAGGATTGCATCGAGTGACAAAACTGGAGTTCTTGGGGAGGAAAACCCCCTTGGCTTAGCTGTGAAAAGATGCAGTTCAAAGATCAATAGCTCTAATTATGAATGAGATTCCTATTTCCCTCAACAGTGGAGGGCAGCAAGAGTAAATAATTTCTTTGCACAAAGTTCCTTGTAAATCCAGACAGACCAACGTGGGTTTGAATAGACCGAGTCTGACTGGCAAATGCTGATAACGATGATTCTTTGAAGACTAGATTTTACAGATAGAGGGGAATGTGTATTTCTACACATAAAAAGAACACTTTGAAGAAGGCAGTAGTGGTGATAACTGGAAGATCATTCTACTGGGAGATGGCACACAGAGCACAAGGCAGAATTAATTCCACAGAGAGATTGTCATCATCCTATAACAATGAATAAAAAAGTCAGACAGACAGTGTATATTCACTATCAATTTTTCTGAACATTCACTATCATTTTTTCTGTCCCTGCCTTATTTATGTTCCTTGGCAGTTACTAGCCAGAATAAAGCATAAGGACTGCATTTTACACTGATATATAGGGTTCAGTCATGGATTATGGATCTATTAAAGATCCTAACAACAGAAAATGTCCCTTAGTTCAGTCAGCAAATTTGCATTCTATTTTAAAAGTCCTCTGTTTAGTCCCTGGAGGTGTTCAAAATAGTGGTGATTAGTCATCCATTAACCCTATAAGAATTATAAAGGATTCGTTTTCAAGGACCATGAAGTAAATCTTTTTAATCTCTCTTTTTAAATGCAAGGACTGAGAGTAAAATAAGCCATGTACCTTGCTTGAGGTCATATATAGTCTTTGGCAGGAACTTTAGGGAGATATTTTCTCCTGCTTTTGGTATAAGGTGGCAACTGTACTTCTACTGCAGCAATAAGGCACACTAGGCACACTCTAGGGTTTTCTTATGGCGGAATATAAGCAATAAAATATTTTGGCAAAAGCCTTTTAACCTTCTTGCCCATGTTAGATATGACTGAATTTTCTGTTCGTTTCTTCATACTCTCCCTTCCATCGTCTAACAGCACCCATTTCTGACCCTGGAGGCCTGGGCAGACTTTTTTAAGACAGCATGAAGGGAATTGACTGACAGTACAATTTTAACATTGAATCTCTCTATCTTGTAGCTGTTCTATGGGTGTGCAGAACAGCATAACAAATAAGAATGCATGGTACTTGTAAACTCTGCATCTCTGACCACCTGGGGTAGGCAAAAAAAGAAAACATGAAAAAGAATATTGAAAACCATTTTAGCTATGTATTTTCTAATTACTAGTACTGGGAGGCAACATTTATCTTACAGAAATTAAACTGCATGAAAAGTATTTTTTATTAGAGTTCAGACTATGCACTTTGGCTTAGTGCTATGGTATAGCGATGGGTTTTGTCAGTGTCACGTTGATGGTTGGACTAGATAATCTGAAAGGTCCCTTCCAACCCAGGCAATTCTATAATTCTATGATTCCATATTAGTGTTATTTGAAACATCTAGGGAAATAAAATCCACCAGAAAAAAACCCACTGTGTTTGTGCTAGTTCGTGTTGGACTCCTAATGATATAGCATGAGTTAAGAAAAAATGTAGTTTCATGTTTTTGTCTTGGCAGACATTTGATGGTACCTAGGATATTGTATTATGCCATGCTACATTTATATGTCAGAACATTATGTTTCTTAGTTGTACCTGATACACCTTGCATGTTTTATTATTTAGGATGGTAACAAGCAACTGCCTTCATGACCCAGTAAAGCAGAACGTGGAAGACTGTAGACCAGTAGGTTTTCGGATTCTGTATGCCTGTTTTTTCTGACAGTGACTTACTAAGAATAAACGTGGAAAAACAAGGATGAGTGAAGCATGGCAGCCTGGTTATACTTTTGCTTTATGCTTTATCTTTCCCTTTGGTCCTATTGTATCTTTGTGTGTCACTGATTGTGTACAGGTAAAAAAATCAGGTATTTCATTTCGCTTGGGAACCACCAAATTATTTATTCTACCTCTCAGAACTGTACAAAGTGATATAAACTACACTTCGAACTATATTTTTTACTTAGTTATTTTAGTATCAGCATTTTAAACTCTTGCTTCTAATGTTCCCTGTAGCCAGGATAGCCATTGTCTCCCTCAGAGCCTTGTTCTTTTCCCACAGGTCAACACTGCAGCTCTCTTTCACTCCTTTCTGTGTCTGATCCTGTACCTTGTCCTTCTGCCTGGTGTGTTCTTTGGACCAAACAATGCATGTGTTACAGTAGTTACTCCACTGCTTCACTTTCTTTTGATTTGCATCCAGCTCGCCTCCCTTTTCTTTATTTTTTTGTCAATTTATTTTGTGCATTCTTGGTCAGGATTTTTTAAATTAGGTGTTCTATTCTTTAGCTGATGTGTAAGCAGCAAGTGCAAAAGCAAGTAGATGAATTGAGGCCAGAAACACTAAATTGGGGTACTCTTGGGGCAAGTTTGGGATTGAAGGCATTTATTTGACCAGAGGGAATTCAGAATTTTTTGTTTTTAGAGCCAGTGTCATATCATCAGTTATTCTTACTTTAAACAAAACAAAAGACAACACCCCAACAACAAAAACAGTCTGGAGAAAATGTATTTTCTTCCTCAGTCTTTCAGTTTTTTATTCTCATATACTCCTAGACATGGGATAACTTTAATCTAAGCTCTCTTTCACTTCATTCTCTGTCCTATCATCCTGTTTCAGTACATATAAATAACTTTTTCAAAGGGCTTGCCCTGAGCAATAGCATTTAATGGATTGAGGGCAGCCCTGAGGAGAAGGACTTTGGGGTCTTGGTGGATGAGAAGCTCAGCATGACCCATCGATGTGTGCTAGCAGCCCACAGAGTAAACTGCATCCTGGGCTGCATCAAAAGCAGTGTCACCAGCAGGTCAAAGGAGGTGGGTCTGCACCTCTAGCCTGGAGGAGAGAAGGCTCCAGGAAGACCTTATAGCAGCCTTCGAATACCTAAAGGTGGCCTACCAGAGAAATGAGGACAGACTTTTTAATGAAGAAATGTAGTAATAGGACAAGGGGTAATGGTATTAAACTGAAAGAGAGACAATTTAGATTAGAAATTAGGAAGAAATTTTTTACTGTGAGGGTGATGAGACACTGGAACAGGTTGCCCAGGGAAGCTGTGGATGCCCCATCCCTAGAAGTGTTCAAGCCCAAGCTGTATGGGGTTTTAAGCAACCTGGTCTAGTGGGAGGTGTCCCTGTCCATGGCAGGGAGGTTGGAACTTGATGATCTTTAAGGTCCTTTCCAGTGCAAACCATTCTATGATTTCCTCTTGATCACGGAGGTGCATGAATTGCTCATCCTGGTTTAATGCTGGGAAGTGTCTGTATTTGAGCCTAGGTTTCTCATAATAAAGGCTCGTGCATTACAATTACTTCTAGATTCTGTTGGGCTGTCAGCTTATTCTCTGCTAGTCCTGCTTGCATTCAGTAGAACCATTACTGGGTTTTTTTTTTGATATGGGTCTTAACAGGCTACTATGATCATAATTTGCTTTCTTTCAAACCTGAAACATATTTCCAAAGGTTCATATGCCATTTCTGTCTTGGCTGGATACTCTTTTCTGTTTTTATTTCATTGCCCAAGTGGTAATACTTATTTAGAAATATAAGTGCAGGGATGGATTGTGCCTGGGTATGTGTATGTGTGCCTGCATGCAAAAAACATCTGAGACTGCACATACCAGCCAGCACCCTTCGTTCTTTGTGCACGTGGGGTATTTTTCCCCCTCTGTTTTTATCAGTCTTACCAACTGTAAAGTCTTCAGAGCAAGGATAATGGATTCTTATGTATTTGTAGAGCAGTAGGCATTCTATAAATCCTATATACTAATATGTATTAGAAGCATTTCTCCTCAGACTAAACACCATTTCAATTCAACGAAAAATGCACTATTTGTCATCTCTGGAAGGTACCAGAACTCTCAAGTTCTGGATTTCTTGCTGCAATACCACTGGCAGCCCTTTCCCAACAGGCCTGTGCAGTCCATGATACGCAGTTGCTCTGTGACAAAGCAGCACCACCTTCTAGTGCTGTCGATGCACTGACTGGATGAGTGTACGAGCTTTACAGACTTCAAGCTGACTACAGTAAAAATCCAGTACAAGTTTCTGTGCACTTCTTATGTGATCATAAGAATTTTAATCTACTGTGTTAGCTCTAGGAGAGGGAAAAGATCGAAAGTGCCATATGTGAAATAGATAACCACGTAACTTTGTATCTTTCTTCTTTCTGGTACCCCTCTCCTAGGCCTGCTGCACCCTCAAAGAAAAGAAAAAAAAATGGTGTAAAGCTATAGCTGTCCCCTGAAGTGAAAGGGGTGAGAAGCTATTGCTTTCCCCCCCTCGGTTTATTTTCAGTCACTTACAAGTTTAGGGTACATATTTTTATGTTCTCAAGGAGGAACTTGCCTAATTTTAGTGCTATACTCCTGTCTGATTCTAATTCCCATTAATAGTGAAGTATAAAATCATTCTGTACTACTTCACTTACTTTTTCCACAATGAAATATATTTGGATGAGCTTATCTGTCTCTTATGCTAGCAAAGTGTAATTGTACTTATGTTTCTGTCTTCATAATACTGCATGCATGTATTTGAGTAGTCAGATGCATTGTCTGGCAAGTTTGGGTTTTTTTTTTTTTAAACTCTGATTCACTGCTTGTATATGAAGTCTAACATCTATATGTTTGGAGGGAATATTAAAATATTCCCTCCATTTATATTGTGATATAAATGGAACATACACTTCAAAAATACGGTTTACTTATTTCTTACTCTGAATTAGTTCATGCATTGCTGAATGGTCTGGACAAAGTACTTCTCTATGCCTCATTTTAACTGGTTCAGTAGAGATAAATTAGTTACTGGTTTCATGGGGTTGTTATAAGACTAATAAATTATTTAGGCTGCACTTTAAAGCACTGGTATAAGTAGGTGATGAGTAATAATGGTGAAAATATTCAGATGCACAAATTGCATTTGGACACTTAACAGCCATTTCTGCCTCTGAAAATTTTCCCCTGGCTATTGGTGGTAGTGATTTACTATAGCATGGGACCTGGGGGAAGCTGCTTAATTTCTCTGCCAAATGGGAAGACTAATGATGCACCTCTAAGACGTTTAATCTGCAAAAAGCTTTGAAATCCTCAGATGAGAGGGGCACTGTCAGTTATTGTAAATCATCTGAGATTTTTTGAAAATGTTTCAGCCTGTTCTTCATCTTGCATGATAAGGATGCTTTCTATTCCAAATATCAATTTTATTAATTAATTAACATATCCTATGCTATATTCTGAAGTCACTTGGCAGAGAATTGGACGTGTGCTGAGGAAATGATCCACACTTGCGTTAGAAGTGACATTGATATATTCTTCTCATTCTTCTTGTATGACAGCTACCCACTGTAAGTTAAAGAAACTGCAAGGTCAAGCATTCTGGTACTCTTGTTTCAAGATGTTCAGATGAGGAAACCAAGCCAAACATCTGATTGGAATGGGATGCATTTCCTTTGAACTAGTCCAAAATTTTCTTTTCCTAATGTTTTAACATAAATTTTCACTGAGTTGTTCTTCACAAATTTTCTTTAAAGTCATTGTAGACTGACAATTTTTACATACCAAAAACTGCAAGTGTCCTATGTTTGATTTCACAGAAAGCCTGTAAAGCAAAGTTGTCCAATTGACAATAGTGGCTGAAATCTCAATGAGAAAATATTTCTCTCAGGCCTGAGCAGCCGTAAGTGCCAAGGTCTTCGAAAGAATGCAGAATAATGAAGCTTGATATTCAGATGTACTTTGATTTTTATTTATATATAAAACTATGAGGCCTGTTTAGTGTTCCTCCAGAAATATTTTAAACCATGTGATGTCATATAATACAGCTGTTTATCAACAGTTTGAATTTTGGGGAAAAAAAGAGAAAAAAACTGTTCTTTTCTTATTTCATTTTTTTTTTTTTTTACCCTGACTAATTATATGCAGTCGCCAAGGTTGAAACACTGCTATGTGCCCTTTTGATTGTTTAATTCATGGTAAGTGTAAATATTTCATTATAATAATATAAATTCAGTTCAGTGTTTCTATGGAATTACTGCTGTACCAAAATGATCAGCAATTACAAAGTATCATTTCTGAAAAGGTAAATGATTGCTAAATTCAAATAGTTCTAGTGCTTGGTGTTATTTAACATTGTTAGATATATAATTATATCACATCATTAGAGACTGAATATCATGTCCATCCTGGATTCTTGCCCAATCTGTCTGTAGGAAAACTGAATGACTGTTTGTGTATTGCTTATTTACAAAAATATGGTGTTCCGATTCAATAGCAAATAACTGGAATTAGGTATGTTAACTTAACAAGTCTGGATGCATCACTGCAGAGGAGAATATAAAGCATGTAATTTTGGATGTTTAGTAGATACAGCTCACAGAAGAGTATTTATGAAGGCAGTAGCACAAGTAATCTGGCCTGCCAATGCACATTGGACAGCATACAGACTAAATATAGACAAACGAAGGAATTTTTTATTAGATATCAGTGTCCATTAGATTGGCTACTGGGAAAAGGGATTTGTAGAAAACAACATTTTATGCATGTTGTATTGCTGTTTCTTCAAACACATTTGCAAATGCTTTCCTGTATACAGCAGCTACTGATTGCTCTATGTAAATATATACAGCAATAAGACATAATATATCCATGAAACAATTGCTTGGGATAATTTTTTGGGAGTTCCTCCCAGAAGTCATGCTTGAACAACACAGCATAGGCTGTGTTAAATCACCAGTTTGCAGAATACATTAAAAAAATCTAAACCAGGCTTCTCTCCTGTTGCATGAGAAATGACAGCACTGTTGTGAAGTTGTCTGAGCACCCGCGGGAGTGAGGAGAGTGGAGCTGGCTTTAAATTACCAAGTTGTCAGAATGGTTATTTGCAGAACTGTGATGTTACCTACTTCTAGTAACAGCTGTAAAAACCAGCCAGATGCCCACCGAGTATAGCTAGTGGCTGTGGTTGCTGTTTCTAAGGGACGTGGAATTACTCATTTCCTAAGGTGCTATGAGTAGAACAGTTAGAGTGCACCACTAAAAAGAATCTGTAAGGTGATTACATATAGTTGCCTTTGGGACTTTAAACAAAATAATGAGTAACCAGAAGGCTGTGCTAGCTGGTGTTCTCAGTTACCAGCTATTAAACATTTTATGTTCTTACAAGATTTTGCAGAAATCTGTGTGCAGCTCTTTTCTCCACTATACATATACCCATATACTGGAAATTTTCAGTCATCTTAAAGTTGAGATTGTATTCTATGCGCTTTGTATACACTGTTTAGACATAACACTTCACCCTCAGAACCCTGTCTTATGTGTGTTATGGCCGCGGGTAGATAAGAGGTGAAGCTGAACAACTTGAGAATCCCTCCCACCATTAAGAACCGTGAATCATTTTGTGGTTTGTGATCTATGAAGCTGTCACTCCATGTTTCTCATGCAAGATAGTGCACTTCAGAGGACAGATTTTTTACCCCTGTGTGTCTCACACCCTTTGCCAACAAAGGTGCTTCTCCTCTCAGCTGTCTCTCTCTGACCCTGTCTAAGTAGGAGTGAGTATCTGCAGCCATATTTGTACATGATTCTCCCTTCCTGGTCTGTAGCAACTGTTTGTGCCAAACCAGCAGCTGTGGAGCATTCCCTGGTTGTGTAGAGGGGATTGGGAACAATGGAATCTTTGAAAAGCAGTCTTGAAAAATGACAACATAAAGCAAAATTCAGCCACTGCCCCCTTTTTATAGTCTTGTATATAAAAGGATAAAGGGAAATATTTTGATCTCTGTGATGGTCAATGTCACCAATCTTCTACTTATGTAGAAGACAAAAATGGACTCAAGCTACCTGAAGTATGAGCAATGCAAGCAATGTTTTCCTACCAACAAACTGATGGATGTTCTCTCTGTTTCAGTAGAGCCAGATTTCATTTGCTGAAAAATTCTTGTATATACATGGGCTGGAAGCTGGAATACCATATATCAGGACCTAAGGTGTTAATTACAATTATTACTTTTTTAAGAGCAAAAGGCCCCCTTTTTACTCTTGCAGATCTAAAATACATGCTCAAGAGTAACAGCTTTAAGAGAATTCAGCTCTTTACAAAGCTCTGCCTTGCAATAATAAATACACTGTTAGTCTGTGGACAAAAAAAGAGATTGTATTCCTAACTACAATTGAAGTCAAAAGCAGTTGTTATGGCAACTATTGCAGTATCTTTATCGGTATTTCTACTGTACAGTTTGGGAGAGGCAAAAATCTTTTTTGCTGAACTGCATGTGACTGATAGAATGGGAGAACGAGATGCTCCCTGTTGCCAAGTAGTAAGATGAAGATTCTTGTAATGTGTTTTAAGTTAACCTTCCTCTCTCCCATGGGGATAGGGAAGCAAGGGCTGCCCATAAGGCAGACAGATTGCATACAGATAGACATAGAATCAGAACACTGCCTCCAAACCTCTTGGTACTCAGAAAGCCTGGCTGAAAGTACAGCCCAATGGTTACGCATGTCAATCTTGGTAGCCAGATCTCTATGTGCTGTGCCCAGGGAAGTGAAGAGAGTGTCATTTATTGAGTGTCTAGAGGTTCTATCCAAATACCCGAGAAGAGTTAGACAGGAACAGTTGCCTGTGTGCTTAATTAGTAAATTAAGAATACTTTGCAGCAATGTTCATATTACCTTTGCGGTAATACAGCTTTCCAGTTGCGAAATTAGGTTTGCATTTAGATGTTTGTCTGCAGTTTAGCTGCAAACTTGTGTGTGCTTGTTTGGCTTCTAGGTTTCACTTGGACTACTTTTTTTCCCCTCAATTTTGTCTTTCTATTGGTTGTTTCCTTTTACGGTTTTCAAATTGGCTTTACTCTATTTTTGTGGTGGTTATTGCTGTAACAGTAGAGCACCTGGAGAGGTCAGAAAGGTGTTTTATAAACCACTGTTGTTTTGCAGACAACTATTGCCACTTACCACGCCAGAGGGATTTCTGCTCAGTTTTTAAAAGCAAGGGTACTACAGGTGCTGTTTCTGAGTTAAACACTGGACACATGATGCAATGTGGAAAAAGAGCTAGGGTCAGCATCTGCATTGTGATGTACTTCTGGCTTTAGCATCAGGAGTTCAACACTTGATGACTTGAGGAAGGACAGAAAATATGTAAGTTCTAGAGGTTCAACAGCTATATGAATATCAGCACATGCCTGCCTCATCACACATGGCTTTGTGCTGTCTTTTATGTCAGGAAATTAACTTTAGGCAAGTGTAAGATGTCTGATCAGCCTTTTCTTCTATGTATTTTTTCTGCACCTTGATTCTAAGTGGATAACTGACTCTCTGCTAGGTTAAGCATTAAGTCATCAACGTCTACAATTGTGCTTTGATTCTTCAGGTATGAGCTCCCAGGGACAGCTGTGATAGCAGGAGAAAGTATTCTTGTTTGCTCTCTGACTTCCAAGTCTTATATTCTGTCTTTATGTAGATGGGAAGTCCTAGACCACTTCAAAGACATATCCATTATGTTATTACCACTTTTATAAAGATGATAAAACATTAACTATGTGTTTCTCTTGCCATATGCTATGTACTATTAGACTGCTCTGTTGGGTCAAAGAACTAGAGAGTAGTCTCTGACAATATACCCTAGTTTAGGAGTCCAATGCAAAGTTTTTCACAAATTACACTCATGAAACCCATTTTCTTGACGTTTTGGAAGGCAAAAGTGAGATCTGGACTGCAAGCAAACTTCCTCGTTCATCCCATGGTAACAGCATCCCTTTAATGAAAAGGAGAAAAGATATGGCCAGATATATAGAACCTATAAATAATGTACTGGAGAAGCTAGACAACTTATGATGTTCATGTACATGATGGCTTCTTGAGCATAATGAGGGGAAAAAGCAAAATGCATTCTGCGTTGTAAAGTTTGGCTTTATGAGTAGGCTATAATTTTGAGTAAACTTCAGTGTTTGAATAACTGCTAAGCACAAACTGATGTTCCTTTAGCACAGTAGGCAGGACACAATTAATTAAGGTTAGCATGATCCTACTTTGATCTGGAAAATTGAATTGGTAAAGAAAATCGGAGAGCAAAATATGCAGCACTATGTAATCACACAAGGAAGAAGCTGTAGTTGCATCCAAGGATTTCTGGGAGTTGCACCATGGAGCAACCTGAGTCTGTGTCCCCATACCCTGTCCTGCTCCCTCTTCCTGCTGTCCATGCCTGGACACAGACGGAGTTAGTGACAGATTACACTCCTGCAGCTTCCTTCCAGCAGTTACACTAACAAAAAGGCATATTAGTGACCATAAGAGACTATTGAACTCTGGCACAGCTGATAATTTTAAAAATTTTCAGCGGTATGCATGTATCAGAAAGTGCTCTGTGGGGAAGTGTGAGGTGTGACTTGCTAGCAAATCTGCTAGAAAATTATCTTGCACCTCTGACTCACATGGTAATCTTTAATAGTCTGTTGATTGTGTTGATTGTACAGCGCTCTTAACAATGCCAGACATTGTATTACAGTAGAAGAAAAGTATGGATCAATGGGCCATAATTCAATTAATAATCAAGAGTCAGGTTTTAATAACCACAATCCTCTGGTAAGCATGTGACTCTTCAAGTGATCCCAAGAAAAGATGATAGCTCTCTAGCTAATTTGATTATCTGATAATACTCATCTTTCAGGAAAGGGCCTGAGAATGTTCTCCATAAAGTAAATTACAGCTTCTACAGACATTCTGAAGTCTAAGTGAATATACAGACTTCTGAAACTACATCAATAAACTTTGACTTATGTGAGCTTATGCATGATACACAATGTTCTTTTCAGATGATGAAAGCTCTATGTGATTTAATCTCTCCTAGGAAACTTCACTCTAAGGATTTAATACCTGAAAGCATCACTTTTAAAAAGCAAAATTATTTAAATTTGCCATCGTTGACAGACGTTATTGATTGTGAGACCAAGTACACAAAGTCGCACTGGAACAATACAGAGTTTTAAATATGAACTGTTTTAAGTCTGAAGTGTCATCTTGAATATTTCTGTCTCTCTGCTATCAAATTTGAGAGCATAGAGGCCTTTTTTCTAACTTTTTTGACTACTAAATACAAGGAAATCATAACAGTAAAATGCTTAGGCAATATAAACACAGATTGGAAAAAATGGAGATGGCATGTATTGCTTTCAGCTGCAGGCAGAAGGATTAGGAATCTAATATATAGCCAGCTAATGTGACTTCAAAGTAATTCAGTTTGAGTCTATTTTTTTTAGAATAGGAAAATGAGATGGATCAGAAAAGTGATACCTGCCAGCAATTTAAAATTACTACTGATACTGGTTTTGTGGTTTGGGATTTGTTTCTCTTGTGTTATCAGTACCCAGGTAAAATGTACTCAATACCAAAATGTGCGAGGAACAGTAAAAATCCAAGTGACTGACTCCTGTAGCACGGTGATGATGACCTTTCTTCATCTCTTAATAAAATAAACTCTTGCCAAATCTGACTAGGTGTGTTCAGCATAAATAATAAAAGAACAAGATCTGCTTTGGAAAGTGGCTGTTTGTAGGATAACTTTAATTCTTGTCTTTGCTGTGCTTGTACTGTACTTTTTCAGCTGGTTAGAAAGGTATTCTCAGCATCTGTTAACATCATTTTTTGTGTAGGTTTACAGTCCATGTGTGAGTTCTGAACACCATTGAACACATGTATAAACAGCGGATATTCACGGAATTCAGCATGAATCTTACTTGACGGTTACTTTGGGAATCCAGGCTAATTCCTCATAATTTGGACTTGGTGCTGTTTCTAAAAGGTGATGTGTGTGTGCTTGACTTATACTAGGCCAGGATTCATGCCTGTTACTAGCAGATATTGGTACATATTTCCATGTGCTAATGTGAATGCACAGGTTGCAGAGTATTTTTCTTGCTTTGGATTTGAGTAAGAACTGCTCAGTGATCTTCGGACTGTGGGAAGTAGCAGGAGCTTTCAATTTGTCATTTGTCAAGATAAATTTCAAGACAATCTGTAAACATATTTGGGGCATATTTTTAGTATCTCATCTATAATTGTGAGCATTTCCAGAATTTAGAACTCAAGTGATAAAAGACTTACTCTTCACTGTATAGCTGAACAATATCTAAGGAGAGTATAGAAAATGATAAAATAATGGTAAATAACAAAAAATACAATACACAGAAAACCCTTATTAACAGAGGCTGAAGATAAGAATGTAGCCTTTGGTGGTTTGCTGAGAATTGAAAAGTCATCTGAAGCAAAACTTTCAAAACTGTTGTGAGTTTTGACTGGTTGGTTGGTTTTTTGGTTTTGGGTTTTTTTTTTCATAAAATGAACAGATCTTCTTGAGGTTAACTGGTAGTATGCCACTTCTAGAGCAAGAAAAGATGGGGAAATAATGGGAAATAAGACACTGAGGTACAAATGATTTTAACAATGAGAAAAGTTAAGGGAACTATATTAGGCAAAACGACGTGCTGAGGCTTATGGTATTCTTCATGTGCAATGACAAGAGCTTTCTCTTCACTGTGTGTCCTGGCTGACAGGTAGCAAACCTCTGCAGCCAGTGTGCTCTGTGCTGTACTTGAGATTTGAGAACTAGATTTACTCTGCTGCAGATTTACTAAGTTGCTCCATAAGCTATTGTTTATAAAGAATGCATACCACACACATACCATCCCACTGGCCAAGGATGTCAATAGAATTTAAAGTACAGACTCTGTTGTGGTTTAGCCCCAGCCAGCAACTACCATACAGCCGTTTGCTCACTTCCCCCCACTGTGATGGGAGAGAGAATTGGAAAAGTAAGAAAACCGGTGGATTGAGATAAAGACAGTTCAATAGGCAGAGCAAAAACATGCACTCAAGCAAAGCAAAACAAGGAATCAATTCACTGCTTCCCGTGGGCAGACAGGTGCTCAGGCATCTCTGTCACACTTAATGGTTACTTGGGAAGCCAAATGCCATCACTCTGAATGCCTCCTTCCTTCTTCCCTCAGCTTTATGTGCTGAGCATGACATTGTATGGTATGGAATAGCCCTTTGGTCAGTTGGGTTCAGCTCTCCTGGCTGTGTCACCTCCCAACCTTTTCTGCACTCCCAGCCTGCTCTCTGGAAGGGGTAGTGTGAGGAGCAGAAAGGCCCTTGACTGCTTAGCAACAACCAAAAACTTCAGTGCACTCTCAACGCTGCTCTCATCCTAAATCCAAACCAGCCCCACACCAGCTGCTAGTAAGTTAACTCCATCCCAACTGAAACCTTGACATCTCTTAATACTTTGTTTCAGATCTCAGCTGTTGTCACCTTCTAAACTGTGGCTTGCAGTTTCCTTAGAATCACTCTTCCTTTTAAAAGCTGAATGATAATTGCATTTACCTCTAGCCTTTTGCAAGTAATATATATTTATTGTTTTCCTGTTATAAGTTGGAAATATATACGTTCTTTTAATTGGAAAGTTCTGTCCTATCATATATGCACTTCAAGTGAGGCTATTTCACTGGAAATAATGTATTATGATCCAAAGAACATTTTTATGTGTTACAAAAAGTTTTCAAAAGTTTTATCACAAAGATCATTTTATAAGACTATGCATCACAAAACTTGAATTCAGGTAAAATAGTCACTTCCACCTGGCAGTGCAAAGTTAGTTTTAGTCAGTATGTTTCAGCATACAGCTGTGAATGACGTTCCTGAGCATCATGTTCTGCACTTTTAAGTATTTTCATGATAAAGCAAGGGGGAATTTAAGAAACACTATAGCAAATCAGTAGAGGTTATTCAAAAGCCTTAATGATTGCCTCCTGAGCTTCTGTTACCACAGCTATTTTGTATGTGTATGGTTGTGAGAAGTTACTTAATTCCTTGGAAAACCTTTAACAGTTATTTGAACAAAAATTTAAATATGGTGGTTGCGTTCTGCTGTTTTGTCTGTTTTAAAAATAGAAGTAATGTTGAAGGTATTCTGGATAGCACAGTGATAAAATTGGGATCCAAAACATTTTGGTGTCTTCTTTCCATGTCTTTAAAAGACTGTGAATGGCTGAAGTGCACTTTAATATAGGTTAGGTTGTTGGTTTGTGGGTGTTTTTGGCCAGTAAAATAGTCAGTATGGGAGTTTGTACTTGCATGTTTATGTTTTATATAAGATAATTATATATGACTGAATATATATATTTGCTCTGGTAAATATATATGAACACACATATATACATAATTTGGGCATAAAAAAGTGTGGTAAATTCTATTGAAATATGACCTTGAAATCCCAATGTTTCCCTTTCTGTGTATCTCCAGTATAGAATGACGTGACACCTACTTGCTTAATTATAATTTTGCAACTGCCTCTTAAGAACTATATATAAAAAAAGGCTCAGTGAAGGGTATGGGCTGATTAAGAAGATAGTACAACTTGGGCTTGATGTTGGTGCATTAAATGCATCAGATTAATTTTGGTCTTTTGAAAGAGATAAAACCAAAAATAGTTGCCTCTCCCATCACAGAAGAAGACAAACCTAAGCCCCATTCTGCACTGTTACTGCCAGCAAATGCTGGCAAGGCTGGAAAGACCAGGAAGGTGAGGGCTCTCTCTAATTCTCTGATCAGAGTTCTAGCTGGGAATCAATGGTGTGGTGTGTGTGCTCCCTGCTCCTGAATACCTCTAGCTTAATGAAAACAAATATGTAGAACCTGAATCTCTTCTTAAGTCTGTACAGCCCAGCTCCACCAAGGAAGCTCCTTTAGAAGCCAAACCCAAATACCTTCTCCCCAAGGGTGTGCAGGTGTTCTTTTCTGCATGTTGTGTTCCTGTCATTCAGTACAGTTCCTTTTCTTGCTGGTGCTTTGCCCCACACTTCTTGTTATGAGAAGACACATAGTGGAATTCTTACAGCCCTGTAAGCACTGTAGATGATATTCTGGTATGAACAATTTGGCTGAATGATAGCTGAGGAGATAGAGGAAAAATAAGTGTATGTTATCTATAAATATTTGAAGAACAGTAGAAAGTGGGCTTAGGATTGTGGGAAATTGTTTTTCATTTAATTGTCAGGGTATCATTGGCAGATAATATATACACTGCTGGTATTTGTCAAGGAAACCTCCCCCAAATATACTGGGAGCAGTTCTATAGCAGCAGAAGGGAGAGGGAGCTGACTGGATCTTTCTGGTCATCTTTATCTCTGAAAATACACGGATGAGGAATTTTATGGCCTCTGGAACCATGTTCCTTTTTTGCCTTTAAGTACTAGTTTTCCCTCTTTAAAACAATGATTTAAATAAAACAAAGGCAACTATTGCAAAGGCAGATTTGGGAATGTTTTTGAGGCAACTAGTGATTGAATGTTCTAGAATAATTTCTACAATGTTCCAGAAAGTGACGGTGAGTTTTTTATTTTCCACTTAGTATGGTGATCATTTGTATTTTACCCCATGAGGAACTGCTGCTGTATCTATGCGATTCCCTGAAAAGGTAGGTGGGAATGAGGCAGTTCATGACTAGAAGTGAGCATGTCTAGCAAAAGATGGCTGTGTCCTTCAGTTATGCTTGTTCTGCTCTGTTTTTTTTCTCTCTTCCAAGAGCAGAAGCAAGTAAAAGAAGGCCTTAGCATCTCAGAAACTGCACAGGAATGGTGCTGCTTCTGTACATTCAGACTTTCTACTCTACTTTTTCAGTAGATGTAGACACAGATTTAAAGCCATTTCCCTTTTTCAATAAGTTATCACATAAAAATGTTTACTCCATAATACAGAGCAAAGGTAAAAGCATATTATAATGCATGTATTTTACATATAGCTGGATTGGTGTAGTATAAAGTAACATTTCAAGCCTGGATTTATGGTGGGTTTCACCCCCACGCCCCCCAGTGTTTATTTGGTAATTCCGCTGTAGCTACTAGAATTGCAATGTGATCAAACTAAAATCCACAGTTACCACTGAGGGGTTCGCAGTGACATTGTTCTGTTTTAGAGAAGCTGAAGAAAACTGTTACTCAGCGTGGGACCCATGAATTGAGGAATCAAGAGGAGCAGCAGCAGCTTCAGAGCTGGTGTGTAGCAGGGATGTATATCTGGATGTATATCTGGGTGGCTGCTCGGGGTGTAGCAGGCCTGTAAGAACCTGAGGAGGCTGGTTTGATCCATGCTACTTGTTTCTTCACTTATGGCTGCAACTCCACACACTGAGGTCTTGGTGTCTTTGCTGAAAGGAAGCTTAGTTTATCTCATGCTAATGTGCAGTTTCCTCCTCGTTCATCTGGAATGCATGTGAAAAGTAAGTCCAGTTGGCCAGTGGCGGAACTCAGGAATGCTCAGAATGGCTCCACATGCCGTGTACTGAGCCCTCTTCCATCGGGACAGGGCATGGGCTTCAGCATGCAAGAGCCTTAGCTCGTGTGTGTAGCAACCTGTTTTCTCTACAGAGTGACATTAAAGCTGCTTTATCTTGTCCAGCTGTGGTACCCTGGCACTTCAGATACTGATGTTCTTTCAGGATTCTAATTTTAATGGGCGTTTTCACTCAGACAAGCCTGAGGGACCTCTGAAGTTGCTCAAAGTGCAGGTGTTAAGCCTGTCTTTATTGGGTGTTACTGTTCTCCTGTTGTTGGCTCAGTGCTTTCATCTCTGAGAAGCAGATGTATGGTAACTAAGGGTTATATAGCAGAGGGTTGAACACATATAACTAACATGCCACGTGACTTATTAAAAAGACACAAGAAACAATACTGTTAGCTGGTCCTGAATGTGAAGACAGTCAGTAAAAGACAGTTTGGCACATAACCAACTCCAAAAGAGATTATGACTGTTACTTAAGGTAATAAAGAATAGAAAGAACAAAAGTAATAAAAGAGAGGAAATTTGCATACAAATAAAAGCAGCTGGAAATAAAGAGGCTGGTAATCTTAGCATTTTAGTTTATCTCATCAGACCGTTTCTTCCTCTCCTCATCCCAGGCTGAGATGAAGTGACATGGTGTTGCATTGATACCTCCTTA
Organism: Nycticryphes semicollaris; assembly: GCA_013400055.1. NCBI lineage: Eukaryota > Metazoa > Chordata > Aves > Charadriiformes > Rostratulidae > Nycticryphes > Nycticryphes semicollaris. The sequence continues at coordinate 336,636 of VXBJ01002316.1, forward strand.
AAGGTACGGAGAAAGTCTCAGTGAATTCATACTTTGAGCTGCTGCTCTTGGTTGGAGCCATTTTATAGAACTACAGACAATTGGAAAGGAAGTGCAGTCATTGAAACAGAGCCCAACACATTAAGAAATGTCAGAGGTTTTTTTGTATTTTTTTTCCAGTAGCTGCTGGTTTTCTCTGGTAGCTTTTTTGCCTTCTTTTTAATTAATTCTCTTCCCTTCCTTACTTGAGACCTGTGGGGTCTCTCTGTGGTTTTAAGTAATAGCACTGGTAAGGAAAATTATGTGGGTGCGTATTATTCACCTCCACACACACACACACCCCTCCACCCCCCATATTTGCACACACCAATAGCTGCAGAGATTAAACAGGAGGGAGAAAGGAGAAAAAAGTCCTTTCTCCCTCTAGATATTCATGTGCAGGTAGGACTCCACCACAAATCTAGAGAATACTGATTCTTGGCAGCTACTTGCCAAGATGAGGCTTGGGTTAATGAAAATGAAGACAATGAAACCGCCACTTAAATTCAGAAGTGATTTCCATGGAGACAGCTAGAGAGTAATAGTGTCTGGACTTTTTTATTCAATAAAAGTTTGAGTTATAAATATTCTCCATTTGTTTCGTATTTACAATTGTAAAATATTTTAGGATAGCCTACCCATCACCTGTCATTCAACGTCTCTATAAATGCCAGGAAAACATCATTGTGAAATAAAAATGTCTTATTTTCACCCACAAACCCAATTTCCACACACTCACAAAATAAAATCGAAGGAACAGAAAAGAGGAGGGAAGGAACCAGGAGGGGTGGGTGCCGAGAGGAATACAGTACAGCAGGCAACAATGCAATATTTGCTACACAGTAGCAAAAGAAATGAGTAAAAAATTTAGTCTGCTATGATGACAAGCTTTTCAGGACATTTGTTATTGACCAACGTTGTCCAGTGCATTTCTGAAGGACGAGTTGAAATCCAAATTCATTTTCATTATTTTCCTGCAATTCCAGGCAACGCTTGGATTTTCGGTTCTGGATTGGACCTCCCTTTAAAATGGGGAAAAAAAAGAAGTGTTTGCATTAAACATTGTGAGCTTGTTGCATTGCTACTGTGTGATAATACAGAGAGCATTCCAATGTCCAGCTACCAAAGCCCACTGCTACTGTGCAAAATGTTTCCATTAGAGAGAAGATAAGCACTAGGGTGGCTTGTCACAGGCTGGTTAAATCTCGGATGTAGTTTAGAATAGCCTCAATTGCCTGGTTACCATTACAGCAAATGGAGTTTCTAGAACTGAGCTGTTTCTGGACGTGCTTTTTAACCATGAGCCAAAAGCTTTCCTGTTTGCTTTGGTTACCGGGCTTAGTCGCTCTCCTGCACCTCTGAAATGTCAAAAAAGGGCAAAAGAGGACCATTGGCTCAAACAGGGGTGTCCTGTGTGTAGCATAAAATGCAAAAAAAAAAAATAATTGTTTGTTCTTTGGATTCTGAAATGAACTATCTCAGTGTATCTTGCTAATCCTCAGTATTGACTCTGTTCAGCTTAATAGTGCAATTAAAGCCCTATTTTCACTGCTGAGTTGCAGTGAAATCACTGGGGCTATCACACAGTTAACTAGTGACCTCAATCATGGTTAAATCATCAGGCAGGTGTCTTAATTTATATTTTTTTTCCTTTAAGTTTGGTATCAGTTGGTTCTTTCACCTTCTCTCCTGTCTGATAAAGATACTAGATAATTTGTACACATTAGTGCCTGGGAAGTTTCTTCCAAGATATATGGAGTAGAGTAATTTGCACAAAAGTCTGAAAGTCTGTCTTTGTCTAGAGTATCTTGGACTTGTGTAGTAGAGAATCACTGACTTAATCTGCAATTCAAAGAACGGAGTATAAATCAGTACAGATTAGTACAGGTGAAGTATGGAAATAGCAGCCACATTTAAATCACTTATTTGTACATTGGGGAAAAATTAATTGCTATAAAAAACCTAACAAACCACAAACAACTACCCAATTCCATACAAAACCTCCATCTGTGTTATGCCTTGCATTAGAAAGTCATAACTGTGATAGATTTCTATTATAATCACAAGGATATTGGCATAAATCCCATAGAAATGTTGAGTTTGCTTTTCTGGAGAAGGCAAGAGCTCATGCCATTCACAACAGGTTCTGTTTCATTCACACAGGTGCCTCCGGGGATCTCCTCTTCCCCTATCCTACCACTAATACTTGGTAACTTTCTCTGAGAAGTGACTTATAAGAACGTTTTTGGGACTGGCTAATGAAATGCAGAATTAGGTCTGAAAGATCTAAGGTTTATACGTGGGTTTGGGTAAGAGAGAGACCATTTCTAGAAAAATCCACGAAATTAAAAACATGAGGCTCCCCAAAATCCTCCTTGGTAGGCTTATGTGCAGCCTAGATATGGTTTCCACTGCTTAATTTACTAGACATGGGCTTACAGCAGGCATTTTAATATACCTCCATAATGAAATGCTGAGCGAACTGTACTTTCCCACTGCTTTATAACTAGTATTGACATTCATATTAATAATGGTAGTTCAATTTGTGTGTCTGGTGGAAGAACAAACTCTAAGGTATCTATAAGCAATAAAATTGCTTGACATACAAGAAATTGGAAGAAATTAGTCAAAGCTTCATTACATGCTATTTGTTCCCTAAGCTAACCATGCTCCCCCACTACCCTCCCACAAGTTACTTTGACTTTCTAAAACTCAATGTGGTGAGCTTATGATTATTTTTTTAAATGAACTCAATGAGCTTTGTCTTTCAGATCTAAAACTCTAAGTTAATGGATATTTTCTCATTACTAAAAGAAACCGTTATTTTGGTTTAGTTTGTTTCCTTTTAGCAAAGTGTATGGTCTCTATTCTTAATGAAAACTGTTGATTATGGTTTTTCTCTGCATGGACTCAGCGTCGTATGGCACCCAGGGTCAGCTCCCTGTGTTTAAATTGAGGATTACAGTTTATCACAAGCACTTCTGCCTAAACCCAAAATTGAGATCAACTTCCAACTGATGCTGGATATGCTTGTGTTGCTGTCATTTAAGTTAACTAGCTCTCTATCTTTAGTTTATCAGTTAGTCCTTGTCTCAGTTTTGGTGTCTAAGATATTCTCAGCTCAGATCTTTCACTAAAGAAGGAGGAAGATGATGTTGTCCCACTTTCTGTCTTGTCAAAAAACTAACCAGTTCTGGGAGACTAGTTCAGCTCCATTACTTGCCTGATTTTTGGACCTGGGATATGAATCTGGGTATGGTACTGTTAGACCGCTCTGATAATTTCTATCTTTTTAGCATAATTCTTTTTTTGTTTGTTTGTTTTATATAAAGTGTAAAGGCTAAATGACAAGTGTTTCCCTAGTACAGCTCTTCTTGCCCAAAATCAGTGAAATGAACTCCGTGAGTCCACCCTGAGAACAGCTTTTACGCTTATGAAGAGGGATGACCTAGGGTGCTCAGATCTAGGTGGCTTTCATGTCCAAAAGAGCTAAAAATCCACAAAATTGAGCAACCATGATGGCCTGCTCTGAAATTATGGCAACAGGAGTATAGAGTCTCTAAAACAAAAAGCCTATAAACATAAATAATCCAATCATGAGATTAGCCATTGTTCCAGTTGGAACCCCAACAGAATAGAAAGTTAGCCAGTAACCTAGTGGTAGCTGATAAGAAGGCATAGCCTCTAGTTACCTTAGATAATTTTAATACAAAAAATCACACCTCTAGGAGGAGATTTTTATATGTAAATGTAAGACCACCTAAGTATAATTAGCAGGCAGAAAGTGCAATATGCACAAACAAGTTTTTGTTATATAACAGCAAGTGCCCAACGAGCTATTCTAATGTGACTTTTTTTTCCCTTCCTATTTTTGTATAAAAGACCCTATGTGTTTCTTTAAAGGTGTGCTGGCTGCACCAGATGTGTAGCTGTAGCTGAAATAAAGACACATATCCCCACTCAGTGTGTTCACTGACTCTGACACACTGGGTGAAGAACTTATGCTCAGGTTCAGCAGTTGGGCTGAAATTCCAGCCTCCTTTGTTAGTTGCACTTGGTTATTCCTGTTCTTTGGTGCCCAGTTTTAGTCCCCAGGGAGAAGGACCAGGCACGGGCCCTAAGCAGAGCTCTGTTAGGTAGAGGAAGCCACAGCACTAAGTCTTAAGTACTGCCATGCTGAGTTGGAATTTCTTTCTTCGGAACTCCCGTTTGCTTCAATGGCCAAGGGTTTCTTTCATTTGAATGGGGCAAACACCTTCTATTCCCATTGTGGATTTCAGGGTAAAGTGTTCACAGTGGAGAAAATGTTATTCCCCTATTTTAAATCATCTACAGCACACACAGGTGTTACAGTAAATATATTCATTTCAACTGAATATATTCAAATACATAAATGTATTCATTCAAAGTACTTTAATACAGGCAAGTACATAAACAAAGTGTAAACCATTCCTAAGGAAAAACAAAACAAGCGAAACAAATCAAGGAAAACCAAAAACAACCAGAAAACCACACAACGCCCCCCACTCTGCTCCTTTTTTTTTTTTTGTCTCCCCTGGTGTGCCCTCCAGTGAAATTCAGCTTCTATTTAAGAGAAACAAGTGACTCAGGAGATAAAAAAACCTAGGAAGCTCTTTTTGATGTGCTGCAAAGCACTCTGCACTGGCTACCGAAAATCACCCCGCTGAGTACATTGGAACTGCTGTCTGGAACATAAAAGAGACACCAAAGTTAAGTAGTGGGTAATACGTGTGAATTGAGTGTTGGAGAGAGCTCAGATGCTTTTAGCAGCATGATTTATTATTTTTTTTCCCCCACAAAAGAGAAACGAAAAGACTCAAGTCCTGTTAGACCAAGTCGGGAGATGAGGTGTGTGCAGAGCCATGGCTTAACCCCTCCGAGAGGCTGCAGCTTTGGTTCCTTCCTGTAAGGGTACGAATAAAAGACTTGCTCTGAAGTACGGGCAGAGGGGTTTGTGTAGTGCTGACTTGAAGTTTCCCCATGTTAGCCTACTTAATTGTTTTTTTCCCCTTCACATATGCCTAATGCAAGCCTGAGATAGTGGTATTGCCCTGTCATCTCCAGAGTGATGACAGCCCACCCACTATAGGTTACAAAGCCTGAACTAGTGACCTGTTTAATCATTAAAGTGCACGAAGGAGTAACTGCACTGAATGCAAGAGAGCAAGCAGGACCGAGGCACTGAAAGCTAACACTGCATTTTCCTACTCTGACTGGCTCTGCCTCCAGATGACAGTATTCCTGAGTGGTTTCTGTAATCTGTCATCAGTGTTAGCATTTGGAACCCTAAAGCCAAATGCAGACAAAGGTGTCCTTCTAGTTAATTTTTTTTTTAATAACAATTTAGTAAAACTTGTATAAAACTGACAGTCATGTTCACAGCTTGCTCAGCAAAATACTTTATTGTTATACTCCACTTCAGGTAAAGTGAAAGGCAAGTTGTTTATCTGGTTCCTTGTCCCCATCCTAGATAAGACCTCTGCTTTCCAATTTAAAGGCGAAAAACTGGTAGCCTACGGTAAAATCTTTAATCATGATACATAAAATATAACTCTATAGACTGAAACAAGTTAAAGAGGAATTCTGCCCTGAACACAGTTAGGATTAAGATTGTAAATGATGAGAAGGTAGCTCAAAGGTAGCAGAAGTCTCAGGAGGATAAATAAGTATCTAGATCAACTATTTTGCAAAAATAGGCTGCATGTGACAGCACTAACAAGTTTGACTGAAAACTTGATGGGGTTTGCAACACAAATTGAAGCAATTTCTGTGAGAAGCACAAATGCTCTCAACTCCTGCTGGTAGCCTTACACACATATAAAACTGAGTGAGTGTTCCATAAGCATACTTCTAATGTAAATGCAATCTCAAATCACTCACCCTGCTATGACCAATAGCTATTGGAACGTGTCATAACACACACAGTGGAAAGCAATACTATTTAACTCCTTTAGAATTATTGTACTTTCTGCATATCTGCCGTATGTAAGAGGTTTCCTTTCAAGTCTTTCACTCAAGCAAAATTTATCCAATAATATGGTATCTAAGGCTATCATTTGATGTGTCCACAAACCACTGCACTACAAGAATGCTAATAAGCTGAGCAAAGTAATTAGACAGTCTTTGCTGAACTGTTCTATGGTTTTGGGTTTTCTCTGTTGGGTGGTGGTGGGCACACAGTTCCCAAAACTCCCTCTTCCCATAATTTGTTCTGCAGGGCAGTGAAGTGGGATGGCTCCTCTCTGGCATACTGGTCCTTGCTGAACCAGGCTTAGTTGAAAGCTGTCACAAAGCTTCTCTGATGTCTAGAAGGCCTCCTATCCAGAGGGCTACAAATGGGACTGACTATTGGTACAGCTTTCTTTGCAAATACCAGAGAAGGTAAATACAATTTTTTTTGTTAAAGAAATATGTATGGTGTACACACACTGTGTAACCTGGAACTCCTGCCCCTCCATACTGTTGCTGCTGCAGAACTGAGCTTATATACAGTGTTACACTCCCTCAGCTAAACAAAGCATGTTCTGGCTTCATGACAAAAGATGCATTAAAAAGCATCTGTAAATGTATATCCAGCCAAAAAAGTTCTGAACAGTTCATGGGTCTTCTTGCTGAAAATGTCACCTTAGTTTTACTTCTTTTTTGTGCTGAATGACAGGCCTTTTAATCAGATGACATTTTACTGGTCACAGCATAAAATCTTTTTTATTTCTGGCTGTATTTAATAGAAATTCAGCATTATATTTACTCTCAAATTCTCTTCCATAAGAACCAAGTAGTTTTCTGTTTCTTGTTACTCCAAGATGGATTGCCAAAGCTGCGCTTTGATATATGAACAAAAAAAGCACATGCCAGGAAATGAACAGAGATGCTGCTTCCCATAGTTTAGGTATTTTAAAGGACGGATTGGAATGTGGTTACGTGGCATCATGAAAGCTTAAAGTCTACATTGACTTGGTCAATTTAGTCATGTTTGTACTTGGTGCATCTGCTAGATGTGATCCATGACATTCCCGTTTTTCAGGTGGGTGTGACGGGTCCTGTGAGCCGCAGATAAAGCCATGTAGAAAGGGGAAACGAGGAACGAGGTTGTTGCTTTAGACTGAGCCAAGGCTTTAAAAGCTGATAAAAGGTCTTGGGCATGAAAATGAAGAAAGGGTTTGATCGCTTATAAAAATGAAGGATATTAAATGAATGCTGGAGATTGTCAGCGTCACTGAAAATCAGACTGATAGCTCTTTTTAACAAGTTGCTATAAAGCATACACTTTAGTTACAGAGTTTAAACCTACTTTTTGCTCATCACGTTAAACCTCATGTTATTCTGCCTAAAAGACAGAAGAAAAAAAAGTGGTCCTGTCAGCTTGCCTATTCGTGGCTATTTCAGAAAAAAAAAAGCCTGACAAGGTTAATAAGCGTATCCAATCTTGTATCACATATGCTATACAGATTGTTGCATTCACTAGTCTATCATTTTCTATTTGTACCTTAATCAGTGACCTCAAATATTTACATGTTCACTCTGCCTTTGAGGCAGAGACTCTAATCTTCACTATTGCTTTGATACACTTGAATCAAAGAATTATGCTGGGGTGTACATAATATAGATAATCTGCACTCCAAACAGGATGCATGATCTTCTCATTCATTTCCCCTGAATTTTCCCCTGGGGAAAATTTTCAGTGACTGCTAGTACACCAAATTTAGTCTCAAAAAAAAAAAAAATTACTCAATTTTTGCAAGTAATTTTGTCTTTTATGTGGTCACTTCTTCTGTATGGATGTTGCTGCAGTGAGAATGTGTTCAAAAGAAGAAGTGAATAGTTTATCCCATAGAGTAATTAATGTATTTCCAGTATTGCCCATTGCTTGGAAATACTGGATGATGGTTTTGAGTTTAGAATTTCTGCTTTATAATTGTATAAAGGATATAGGTATGTATAATGGTATATATAGGTAACTGCTTCATTGCTTCTCAAATCCGAAGCAGTATGACAAATACTCCAACTCTTTGGAAAACAGGTGCTCTGTAAGTAAAGCAGGCTCTGTGGTATACTCTTTATTGTTTGCATTTTTCAAAAAGTAATTTATTTAAATGGAAATATTCCTTGGTGAAGTAGATTGTTCACTTTTGCTTTTCTTTAAAGGCGCTTTTTTCCTAATACATTTGATATGACTACTGTGAAAATAAGGTGCATTTAACTGCTATTACATGTATGAAATAATATCTACAGGAGTGTTATATGTTGAAAAGATGATGTCTGTCAGCTATTTAGATCACTATTTACAGTTAGAGAGGCAAATTAGAATCTTTACCAGACACTTTTAAAATGTGAATTTATTTTTCCTATACTAATCAAAGCTAGTTGCTGTGTACAACTTAGATGGAGTTATAATAGGGATCACCCAAACCATTTCTTAAGGGAAAAAAAAAAACCCAAAACAGTAATAATGTTTTTCTTCCTCCTGCACTCAGGTTCTGCTGTCAGGTAGCCGTCCTAGCACTGGTCTTACATCCTTTCACTGGTACCCAGTGAGTAAGTACTATGAAATATCATCTGACAATGGAATTCAATGCATCGTTCAACGGTTGTAACTCTTTCATGTCTGTACCACACTTTGTCTCATTCTACTACTAAAACTTCTGAGGGAGTGTTTAGATTTTACACTATCACAAATGCTAAATTTTTGTATTGCTGCAACAAATTTTTAATACTGCAGCTGTGACTAATCAAATGATCCAGCCTTATCTATAGGTCCAAACTAGGTTTTAGTAACTAGTGGACTGTGCAGTCATTTTCTGTTTTGTTTAATCTAGATTGGCCACATGAACATGGAGCAGTCTAGGTTCTGAGTACAGGTCTCTAAAGATGTAATAGTTCAATCTTCAAGATGTAGAAATACGCAATACTGTTAATTAAACTATTTAAATAAATGCAGTTAAACCTGGCACAATGAATTGCGTTTTCCTACAAAGCATGTAATTGGAATAGAAAACAAATTACTGACAAACAGCATAAAAATAAAAGTCAGAAACGGAATGTATGGATTTGTACTTATCAATAGCATTTTCTACATATAAATATAAAATCTTACCACAGATCTGTAACAGGCCCATTGTAAAGAGCAAGGTTAAGAAAATAATACCTCACAAAGAAATAAATTCAAGCATTCACTGAAATACAAAGATACTCTTAAGGATGATAGCTGAAAATGCATTTTACTACAGAATATGGTGGTAGAACTAAGACAATTGAAGTTGGCCAGACTAGAAAGATCATTAGGGATTTTGCAGAAATAAACACGAATCATGACTGTATCAGAGGTGGCCAGGAAATCTTTCTGATGTATTGTTAGAAAAATATCTGCAAAACCAAATATTCTAGGTATACAATATGATTTTTGAAATGAATTATTGAACACTGTTTCGGGGGTGGGAAGTAGTTTATAAAGGGATTTTCTTTTCCATACACAGCCTTGCTACTTATGGTTAAATGCAGAATTTACAGCTGAACGTATTGTTCTGTATTGGCAACAAATCCAAATCATGATGTATTAGTTGATCTTCTGATAGCTAGGATTACTTAGCAGAAAAGGAAAAACTAGCTTTCTGCTATGCAGCTGGTAATGATGCACAAGGCTTTCCTGACTACAGCTGCTGTCCTGAGTAACAAGTTAAAAAGACAATTCATTTAGAAATAAACTGAATGCCTTTTTGATAACTGACAGTCATAAAAAAGTAAGCTCCAGAAACACATGTTGGTGAGAGATGACTCACAGGTTGATGTTTTTGGATGTTTGGTTTTGTTCTCAGTGTTGACAAGGGATGCTGTTTATCAGTGTCTCTCCTGTGTGTCCCCCTTGGTAGAACGCAGAAAACTGCAAATGCCCAACTCTCTACACTGAGTAGTTGCTGGCTACTTAGTGCTCTACCTGTGATACTCTAAAATTCAGAACAAGAAATTAAGATGTGTTTCCACACCATACAAGTTAATAGCAACAATGACAACAAATGCTACATTTTATACTTCTTTCTAATAGGAGTGTTAGATATAGGTAAATCCTGTGTTTCTAAGGTTCTCTGGAGACTTGAGACTTGGCTTATGGAAAAGAATCCAAAGCTAATGCTCTGCACCAATGTTTTCTGCAGGGTAATTTAACTGAAAAGCAGATTTTTTTTTCTTATGCAGTCTTTCTTTCATGGATTGTGTAATACAGTGTGTATTGCATTGTATTCTCTACACAGCCTGTGTAGAGAAACAACATTATGGTGTAACTAGGAAAAAGATGGGAGTGCTGAACACATAGGCTTTATTTGCATGTTTTACAACTACATTTTGTGAAAAGCTTAGAAGAGTTACCTTTTTCTCTTTCACTCTGAGATTACATATAAATGACTTCTGCAAACAAGTCAGGCTTGATTTATCTGCCTTGATCTAGGCTTGCTTCAACATGTCTAAAGTAGAAGACAGAGAAAGGCAACAAAGATGCTTTAAAGTGGATGGAATATTCAGATAGTGGGGAATTACAAAATATACTAAAATGACAAAAAAATAGGACTTTGCATAAATGATTATTTACAGTAGGATCTGGCTTCAGTGATCAAAAGTATCTGTGAATACCAGTGTGAAACTGGTAAATTAACTTTCTAAGGGAAGAAAGGATTGTTAGAGTTAGAAATTTGCAACAAGTAGTGTGATTTATGCAGGTATAAGAAACCTGTTGAACTCATTGTTGCAGGCATAAATGTTCAGTGGCTGACTAGATGTTTTTAGTGGGCTCGGTTAATTTTAAGAGTGCTGATAAAACACTTTTTTATAGGCATGCTGAGATGATCATTCAGACAAATCAAATCTCGGTCTTCGTGAAGACACACATTGGGGGATAGAAGGGAATCCTCCTCCAGGTGTTACAGTGAACTACTGGCTCAGAATGGAGCTCATTTCCATGAAACTGCAAGCATTGACCACTGCCTGAGGCAGTCTTCTATATGAGGTAATTATCCTAGTTAATTAATTTTCTGATCTGTGATGTGGCAAATTGTGTATTCTGAGATATTGCCTTTGCAATCATCATTTCTGTTTATGTTGCTTTCTACGGCTTGTTCTGCATTGTTTGTGCAAAACTCTTGTTTACGTGTCTTCCCTCCCCACTTCTGAGGGCGCACAAAATGCAGTATTAGTTTGCTAATGAAAATCCATTCACAGCACATACAGCATGAAGATCGTGCCTAAAAGCACTTACTGCCTTATTCATTCTCTTTTTCTCTGTATGGATGAAATATTGTTCTAACAATAGCACACCGAGAAAACTAATGTAAAGAAAAAGAAAAAGTCACATTATTTACCAGCCTTAGCTTAGGGGATTCCTAGCTATTCATCTTCAGCCAGACAAATAAGAAATTCCTTTCAGCATGATTAGATAACCCAAGATTTTTATATTTTCCCTAGGAAAGATGAGATGTTTTCCCTAGATATCTTAAGAAATTCCAAAAGATTTATGGGTTTTAGATGACAGAAAATATGCATTCCTATGTCTTTGTGAGAAGTGACTCTTACTAAAATGTAACTCCCTTGGAAAGCAAAAATACTTAATGACAATTTTATTTATTGTATGTGTGTGTGTGGTGTAGTCAATTAATCTAGCTTTTCTAATGAGTGCTCAATATAAAGGCTTCCTAGCTCATTTAAACCCAGAAACTGAACTGCTTGCATTGTCATTATATGCTTATGATTAAACCAATCTCTAGAGACCAAGAAATAAATTGAGTGCCAACTGAAGAAAATCAAGAAATGAATTTGTACAAGTATTTCAATCAATCTGCATGTTGTAACATGGGACTTTAAGTTAAGCTCTTCGGGACTTCGGTCACAGTATCTAGTTATTGAAAATGGCTTTTTCCCTAGTAACCACACAAATCTGTTAGCTGATTATAATTGATATTGGGAAAGGAATGTCCTTGCAGTTGCAGCACAAACCTTGCACAGTTTGTTCAAACAATAATGGAAATAATCTATTATTTGTAGGTTATACTGAGCATCATTACTGTCAGGTTCAGTATACCAGACTCGATGGCCTGAATCATCTCACTAAATAACAAACCCTCTTTCCTTGTCACAGATACCATTATTGCATCCTAATTTAATTGCCTTCCAAGTGAACATTTTTCTCAAGTATTTGCATCTTGGACTGCAGCCTGTTACTTGGTAGCCAAACCTTGCTTACATATGTGTTGTTCTTGTCTCGACTGGAATTAAAGATGCAACTTCTACTGATTCGATCAGTGCAGAGTTTTGTTTTCATCTGTGAAGTTAGAAATAATAACAGTTGTATGCTAAAGGTAAATTACTTCCATCCATCTTGTAGCTGAAGAATGCAGAACCCAAGAAGTGAGGTACCAAGGGACCAAGAGGTGAGGGACCAAGATGTTGGAAGAAATCTCCTGAAATGCAGCCACTTCATTTGGTAAGTGTCATTATCAGTCAAGTGGTAGAAAATGTTGTGGATTTGAGCATTCTTTTGCATGTCTGTCATTATAAACCCAGGCAGTACCTTGTCAGCAGCAGCTGCCACCTGTAATTTTTAGGTGGAGCCTATATGGACATCTGAAATTAGGAAAAATCAGGTGGAACTAGAAAAAATAATTTCTTTGTAAATAAATGTGATGTTTAAAATTGCATGTTAAAATATGCAAATAGGGTATCTGTTTTGAAGGGAAAAGATGGGTATGTGTTAACTTCCTTCTAAATTAATTCAGCACCAAGTGTCTTTGGAGCTTAAATGTAGTCCTCAGGAGAGTAAATACTGCATAATGTGATATGCTGGAAAAGACTTAAAATGCACCCACTAAAAGCTCGTTTTAGTGCTGTGTTCACACAGAAACTTCCAAGCTGGCAAGTTCTACACCTAATTTGCAAAGATTAAAACTTGCTACTAGAAAATCCAAACAGAAGACTTAACTGACAGAATCATAGTGGTTTGAGTTGGACTGGACCTTAAATATCCAGCAATAACTGCAAGAAAATTTAATACCAGTTCTTAAAACATGGTATTGTATAGTAATATTTGTATTTAATATCTTTTCTGTGTGTGTTTTGCATATACATTTTCATATTTAAGTTGAGGTCGAGTATTCAAAATGAGGAAAGACGGAATGCTTTCATATTTTTCTATTTCTAAATAATTAGATTCTGCATCAATGGGACTAGAGTTCCTAGGCTTATAGTAAGATGTAGTCCTAAAAAACAAATACTCTAATACACTTGTTTTTAAAAAGTGTTTAATATGACTTAAAATATTGCTTAAGTTGCCCATGAGTTAGGGACAAATTTACTACAGCAAAAAGAAAATTAAAACATTAACTACTGCTTTCTCATGTCTAAGCAGAATGATGGTTCAAGTTCCTTGTCCTCCAGCTGCAACACCTTCTGCACTTTTCCAGTTAGTTTAAATATGAAGTACAGGCAAGCTACGGTAATATTTGATCAAAGACGGGCAAAGAGTAGTTAAGTACAGAAAAGAAGTGCTGCTGATGTACTGGACCCACACATCAGCACTGCACTGGGGCACATGGGGCTGTGGAAGTGCTCTTTTGTAGCTGAGGTTTGAAACTGAACATTTGGCAATACTGGTTATTTAAAAATTAGCCTCACTAAAAATATGGGACATAACCTAGTCTGTTGGCTTAAATAATTGAATAATTAGGTTCTGTCTTTTTTTAATATTTCTCCTGCAGGATCAAAATCTGTATTTCTTTCAGTAGGATCACAACCACTTTCTGTTCTGAGCTGCCAGGCAGATAGCACTGCATAATTATACAGCTGTATAGCAGTACAGCATGTCTTATACTGCACACACATATTGAGTGTATTTGCATCCTTTGGGGTTAGAAGTACAACGTAAATTCAAATTCTCGATAAATTAATGATGCTTTTTTTCTACCCTGTGGCTCTCATAATGGAAGAATCTGAGAAAGATCATGGGGACAAATGTTCCCTTGGACGCACAGCTCTACTGAAATTAATCCCTCTTGTACTGCCATGTCCTTGGCAAATGTATGGGTTGAAAACTAGGAGTGGACATTAGAAGGAAACTGTCTGCTGTTTAATGGTGTTAGCCTCCACCTCTGAACTCTGTGAGATCAGCAAGGGGGCACAGCAAATAGGTGCAGATTCCCTGCTTGCTTCACGGGCCTCCAGTTTAATCCTGCCATATATTCTGCACCCTGCATTCCCTTATTTGTTTGGGATGTGGTTGTGGGTAATGATTTCCAGCTAGCAGTGGTATTGCACATCCTTTTATTTGATAAGATAAAGGCAGGTAAGAGTAATGACTGGCAAAGCCCAAATCTGTAGGAGGAACAAGATGTAAATGCTCTGAGTAATTTTAAGGTCTAGTCTTCCTTTATATAGCTACATAGAATATCTATTTAATCTATCTATCTATTATCTAATAAGTATTTAAATGAGATCTGAATCATCATGTTTGTCTGTGGAATACTGTAACAACCATGTAGTTCAATTGCTGTCTGTCTTCCCTTTCCTTCCAAAGCAATTCCTACTATTATATTTGGGAAATTATACATATGGTAACTACAACAACAAATTGTACTTACAGCTTCTCATGATAGCATAAACCACCCCTCTGAATGCTTCAGAACTGGAAGATTCCCTGTGAAAACCTCCCCAGCACTGATTAAAATCTCAAATCTCCATAACATGTAAAAGCAGTGTTAGCATCAGAGGCAGACATGACTGGTGGTGGACATGGGTACAGAACTGTGCTGAGCATAACCTCCACACAGCCTCTCCCTCCCATGAGGTCTGCGATGAGTCTCCATCCCTACAGATGCATAATCTTCTTACCTTTCTATGGCAACCACACTGGAAGCTGAATTACTTAAATTAACAGAGCTTGTTGTACTGAAAAGAATTCAACACAGAAGAGCCTTAAAAGCAATAATCTCTTAGGTGTTTAGCTCGACCTTGTCTTCTTTCTTATACCTCTTTTTACACAGAGCCCTCATCTGTAATGTTTCTTACAATAGCAAATAGTGACAACGTTGTTAGTTAGAAGCATAAGAAACAGTCCTTATCTGACTAAATATAAACACGAAACCACTTCAAGATAAAGAGTAATTACAGAAAAACTTCCTCCCTTTGCCTTTGTTATGCTGCTGAACGAGTCCTAACATGCTGTCAGTGTACTTTCTAGATGGCCTGCTGTCACCTGGGCAATGTCTGTAGAGATAAATTTCACTTGTAGGGCCAGTGTTACGTGACAATTGCCTTTTTATCAGCAATAAACCCCAGAAACCAGACTGGAAACAGACAAACTTCTCAAAAACAAACCAATACACTCCCTCCAAAAAAACCTGACTGCAGCACTTAGAACACACTATTTCTTAGTACACAGAACAAATTTAATAGTATCGGACAGTTCAGAAGAGCGTGGTTTTGGCCATATCTTCTGAAAGATGTCCCAACAAGTTATTTGTCTGGGCGCACTGGCCTCTACTTCCTATACCTCTGAGCCCCTTCTCTGTCCACAACAGACCACATAATGCAATCACTGTGGCAGTTCCAGGGACATCACCTTCACTGAACACCTGGACAGTGACTGCCATGCAGGAGCCCTGCGGCCCTGATGCGTTGGGTTCCACTGGGGCCTAGACTGCATGTGCACCTCCTCCTCACCTGCTGCAAACAGGATTAATTGTTTAGTACTAAATAAAGGGAACTTGGTGGCAACTGTGATTAGTTTGTGCTTTAATAAAGGTTCACAATACTGGAGCAACTTGCTTGCTATCATGTTTAAATTAGTATTTTAGTAAAATTCTGACCATTTTACTACCATGTAATTCATGTAATTCTATCCCCTGTGCCTTGTGTAATTTCTGGTGATCACTTACTATTTTGCTATAAGGTCTAATTTTGTTCTGATTAAATTAAAAAGTGGTGAGACTGACTGAAATAGTTGAATTGTCAAACATTTAGAAGACTTTTCAGCACAAAAGTATTCCCAAAATACACATCTCCCTTAGAGAAGACTTGACAAGCAACCTGAACAATAACATTCTTGAATGCTACCCAGTTGATGGAAGTCTTTTCAGGGCTAATTCACATAATTTGACATAATTACAGTTATAAACACTTGAAGAAGCCTTGGAAGGAACAATGTCACTGAAGCCTACATTTTATTCGGTCTCTTGCATTTGGCAGCTGTACAAAACTGTGCAGCATGGAAATTTTCTCAGATAGATCCTGATTATACAAACACTTAACACAAGCTTTGAATGCTCAATGTGAGTTTGTTCTGTACAGAAAGATACCACTAAGTCTCCCAAGGCCTCTGTCCAGTCAGCAAATCAGTTTGAGGGACTGCGGTGGCCCCCTCCATGGAATGCCCATTAAACCACTATTTTGTCCACAAGACCACTATGGATCTCTGAGTGCCTAACTGCAGTTGCCTACACAGAATCATAGAATCATTCATGTTGGAAGAGACTCTTGGGATCAGCGAGTCCAACCATCAGCCCTACCCTAAAAGTTCCTCCCCTACACCATATCACCCAACACCACATCTAAAGAGCTCTTAAACACATTCAGGGATGGAGACTCAACCACCTCCCTGGGCAGCCTATTCCAGTGTCTGACCACTCTTTCTGTGAAAAATTCTTTCCTAATGTCCAGTCTAGCTTGAAACCATTCCCTCTTGTTCTACTGCTAATTACCTGTGAGAAGAGACCAGCACCAACCTCTCTACAATGTCCTTTCAAGTAGTTGTAGAGAGCAATGAGGTCTCCCCTCAGCCACCTCTTCCTCAAACTAAACAGTCCCAGCTCCTTGAATTGCTTTTCATAAGATTTGTTCTCCAGGCCCCTCACCAGCTTCATTGCCCTCCTCTGCACTCGCTCCATCACCTTGATATCTCCCTTGTATTGAGGTGCCCAAAACTGGACAATACTCAAGCAGTGCTGAGTACAGGGGGACAGTCACCTCCCTACATCTACTGGTCACACTATTTTTTACACAAGCCAGGATGCTGTTGGCCTTCTTGGCCACCTGGGCACACTGCTGGCTCATGGTCAGCCACTTGTCAATTAGAACCCCCAGGTCCTTTTCTGCCTGGCAGCTTTCCAGCCACACTTCCCCAAGCCTGTAGCAATGCACAGGGTTGTTGTGGCCCAAGTGCAGGATTGTGGCCTGGCACCTGGCCTTGTTGAAGTTGACATTGGTCCATCGTTCCAATCTATCCAAGTCCCTCTGTAGAGCTTCACTGCCCTCCTGCAGATCAACACTCCCACCTAACCTGGTGTCATCTGCAAACTTATTGATGCTACACTCTATGTCCATATTGAGATCATCAATAAAGACATTAAACAGAAATGGTACCAATACCAAGCCCCGAGGAACCAGCTGGTCACAAGTGGCCTACAACTGAAGGTAGCCACATAACTTAAAATGTTAGCACCAAAGTAAAAGATTAATTTAAAAAAAAGAAACCAAGTTTGATTCAATGTATACACACACACACCCCCACGTATGTATGTGTATATACACATACACACTTCTAATCAAAGATGCAAATTAAGAATTAAATAATTTTGTAATTGATCTGCAGAAGCAAAGAGACCACTAGCTTACCCTTATTTTCTACTTTTGTCACATTCTCTCATAATTGCATTTCAACAAAGCAAGGGAGGAGGAAAATATTATCTGAAGAATACTGTCGCTAAAAAGCTGTACAGTCTTCTGTCAACCAGGCTGAAGTCCATGTCCCACCACAGACTATCACGGTACTTCTCAGCATGCAGGGTACTTTACAGAAAAATGAGAAAGCTTCCTCGTTCAAATTTTAAGATACATCTGGAATTCCAGCAAATACTGATTTTTGTGCTGGTCAGGGAAATCTAGTTCAATTGGTTTATCCTGCTATGGTTGGTTACTTTTGTTCCTGTCCTCTTTCTGAGACAATTCTCCACTTGCGCTGCTACATTTTTAATTATCTATCTATCCATATCTATCTACCTATATCATCAGGTATTCTTGTTGAACAGATAGAGAATCCAGAGAGTCAAAGCACACTTGCAGCCAAAGGAAGGTGCTATAAAAAGCTATGGCCAGCACCTACATTTGAATTAATATTTCACAAACTTCAAGACTACATAAGCACCAATGTTTACAGCTCTGCTTATTTTCAGTAGTTCTGCTCACTGCATAGTATAGAGCTTTAAAAGCATAATAAAGACGACTCTTTTCAGATAGACACCTTCCAGTATATTCACAGAAAAACATCCTTTCACCAGACTAAATGGGAGCATTTCAAATGGAGTTGATCAGTTGATCTTGGCAAGCCTTGATTACTCTCATTAGCTTTCTTCCAGCTTACAGAACATACAAGGGGCTTTGTACCAATGCTGTATGTTGAGAAATAATGTCATTTATAATTGCATTTGGTATTAGCAAAATCCTTTTTGAACAGCAAGCTTTTAATTATTTAATTTGTCTCAATTGATCAGAAGGAAACAACTAATTAGCTTTCACTTCTCCTGGGTAGACGTTTCTTTGTAGAAGACTTCAGTACAGTCCATGGAGTCCAGTTTAAAAGCACCATACCGTCATTGGGAGACTGTATTTGGAGCACAGAATAGAAATACAGGCAGAAAACAAACCTCAAGTAGTTAAATACCATTTTTGAAGCTTTTAATAGGTAACAATGCATTCTGCTGCTGCCTCCCAAATCAGATCTACCTAACATCATTAGTATTTCAAAATAGCAGCAGCAGTGGTCTGGAGTAGAAACCATAAATTGTCATGAAAGGGTCGGATTATCCAGAGCAATCATTGAATAGGTGGACAGCACTAAAATGTTACTAAAATACTATTTAAATAAATATGTTAATTTTGCTTTTGTACAACGGTACTAAATAATGAATGCAGAGATGGCCACAGCGAGGCCCCTCCTCATGACAAGGCTATTGTTAAAATTTGAGAGAAGACGTAATTAAAACTCTGTCCTTGAGGGGACTGAAATTACAAGCTGAGATGTCTTTTTGGGTTAGGGTTTTAGGGTCTGCTGCTTGAGAGCTACCCTATAAAGACAAACATCTGGATTACTTTCAAGTAAAAATACAAATTACGTTAATAGCATGCTTTACTGATTACTGTCCAAATGCTCTCTGTGCTAAGGTAGATGCTAAACCGTATTGCTAGTGTCCTGAAATATACTGATCGTGGCTGTTGAAGTCAAAGAAAGAAACTAATGAGTTGGCAGAAAAGGTATTTGCAAACCCACATGGATGTTACAGAAAAATTAAATGCAGTAAGAAAATCACCTTAATGGTAAATCTCGGCCCAGGGGCTGGAGTACACAACTGCATTTGTAGGCTCAGAACTGCAGAGGAGCAACTATGACTAGTCAAACTCGCACCAGCTAATCTTTCCCAGAAGATAAACTTGTTTTAGAAAGTATTATAATTTGTTTTATTTATCAGGACCAACTGACATGTCAGTACCTGACATGGTAAATTATCAATGTCTTAAGTATTCTTACTTTAGGAAAATCTTACCAAATTTGACTATTTTTAGCTTCGAACCTTTGGAACCTGTTTTGTTTTCAGGTCAACCTATATCCCTCTGTGGAAATACTGATATGCTTTGAGTCACTTCCTCTGAGCTAAACTGAACAGAGCTCTCCATAAGTATTATTTTGCAGAGCATGTTTTCTAGCCCCAGAACGTTTGTGGCTTCTTTTTATTTCGCCCTTAATTTCTAAATCAGTAATTTAAGTGTGGACACTAGGCCTGGACTCACCACTATGAAATCACTTCTCAATTTTTACTTGTACTTCTTTTTATCTCTCTCTCACACTCACACACACATAAAAGTATTTGCCTGCAAAAGTAGCTCATGATGAGGCTGTTATCATCAGTGACCCACTACCCACTTTTTCTGAATTGCTACTTCCAAAAAAATACCCAATAAACCCCCTTTCTCTTTCTTGTTCCTGAATAGGTTACTTTGCATTTGATTCTACTAAAAATCACCTTTTTTTTTTTTTAAAATTGCTATAATTCTGTGACAGTACTTTAACTTAGAAACAAATAATTTATTGTGAACTCAGAAAATACAAGTTTTATAACCTCCTGCGGTAGGTGACATTGGGATCAAATGTAAACATAGCTCCCTGGCTCTGTGCAAAGAAAGGAAGGATAAATCTGCTTCTGTTCTGTTAGTAAAGAGATTACTCACACTTTGGATACAGAAAGAGAGCTTTAGAAGTTTCTGAAACGTCTGCTGAGTAAGAATTACCTGAGTAAACTGCCAGTAAAGCTTCATTCTCTTGGCTTTGGCATAATTGCATTCAATGAGCCTGGGCCTGCTGTTCACATCCACCAGGCATCTGTTGTCATCATCGTCGATAGTGGGACTCAGAACACCCACATGGAGCTGCTGATTGCTTGTGTAATAAACATTCTGCAACAGGAAGCACAAACAAGATTTGTGGCCTCTAGACAGAAGCAGCACTTTTACCAATAAGCTAATGGCAAAGACAAATATGCTGAACAGCAGTAGGCTGACCCCATAGTGGCTTTTAAATTATTTCCTTTCATGCAGGAGGCAACACGACATTTTTAAAGTTGTTCTAAATTAACAATTAATTGTTACCAACAAGTAAATGTTGGATAACTACTTAATAGGAAATCGGCAAACAAAACTGATTGTTGTCTCATCATCTGCCTTTTTACTTCTTTTTCCTATGGTCATGTACCGTGAGTCCTCAAAAAGCAAGGAGGTGGCGATAGTTTGAGGATTGCCATCAACCCTGATGAGACTATTTCATCTGAGGATAATACCTAACTGGAGAGGTAAGAAAGTGAACAGCAGCACAGCAGTTCAGCAGGAAGGATCTCACTCTTTTATATGACAGACAGAAAGGGAAATTAAGGATTTCTACAAACAAATGCTAAAACCCAAATTTGATGCAGCTAATTGGAATCCAGTATATACAATAAAAAGTTATTAGCAGTTGGTGACAGATAAATGGCAGGAGAGAGACCAGACTGGCCATTTTTCAGGCTATTTGTCTGCATTTTATTTTGTGTATGTCAATACACACAGATACAAGAGACTGGAAAAAGGGACCAGACACTGGCTGTTCTGCGTTTGTAGCAAAGGAGCGCTCTCAGTGATTACACGTATGACCAGAGGCATGAGACTATTATATTACACAAATTCTTTCCACTCTGACTACAAGCAGATATGTGTGAGGTTTCTTTAGAAGAAAGAAGGGGGAGAAAGATGAGCTTGTCAGATAATGTGTCTTGAATTAATAGGTATATATAAGCCTAGAAAGGTAAGAGAGGACTATGCCAGGATTGTCTGTTTGCTAATCACAAATAGAATTTATTTTGCTAAAATCAGTCCTTTTTCTTGAGAGAACTGTGAGAAAGATGAAATGACAACATCATGCTTAAGAGCCTTAGCTGATAAGGGTATATGTAAAGCTTTGACAACTCCAGTGGCATCAGAGTCATAGCAGACAAGAGCTGGACAGAAGCACCACATTACCATCCCTGTCATCTTACTGTATCCATTCTATGTGTCTGTAACAAAAGGGGAGCTGGAAATTACGCTGTGTGTATTTGGGAATCCTTTCTGTTCTGGTATCTCTTCATTAGTGATGATGTAGCTTATTTTATATGTGCATATTCTTATTTGTGGAAACTCTGGTAACATATTAATTGCAATTTGGACAGAAAGCAGAGAAAGAGAACAAACCAGTACTGAGGAGAGGTTTGGGAGCTTCATGTGAGAAAAACAACTTTGAATGCTAAAATCAGTCAATACAGGGATTAAATACAGATCGAAACAAATGGTGGTAGTTTCAGTGCAAGTCTATGTCCTCTGCTTACTCTCCTGGAACTCTTCCAGGGCAGAGCCACAGCAGATGTAAACTGACATAGTTGCATAAAATTTATCAAGTTGCCATTATTAGTTTATACTAATCAATGGTTTGACCCCCCTTCATCAACTTAATTTTTTTCACCCCACAGACACGATAACCAAAATCTGAGCTGGCTGAACTGAGGAGAGTCTATGTTTTAAGAATCTGAAGAGAGGAAAGTTGAATAATTCAGTCATGGCTTAGAGAAGAGAAGGGTAAATAAAAGGACCTAGCAGAGCGCATTTCCAAAAGGGTTGGTTATTACTGATTGAAGTAAACTGTAAGAACTGTGGAAAGACTAACAAGACTCCATCCCAACAGACTCCATCTGTGAGATAATTAACATTCCTGCAAACAAAACCGATGCTTCAGAAGAACAATAAACATTTAGAATGCACTTTCTAGGCAGATCAAGAGCACCCGTTTCAGATATGTTTAAGATCTTTCCAGATACTATTTTTAGAGAGAGACTGAGTGATATAGCAAAGCAGTAAGATCAATATGATCTTTAACGGGGATTGTTAGGACACATTGACTCTACAGAAGAATATTTTGTTGCAGCTAGTCTGCTTCTGTCCTAAAATTAATAGTAGAAAAATGAGACCAAAATTGTCAGATATTTGCATTTTTTACTAATAGGATGTGATTTGTTAATTTCATTTTTCAGCACATTGTCACTACAGACACCATGGCAGAAGAAAATCAAGGGGGTTTGCATTTTTTTCTTTTCTTAAAGATACACATCAGTCACTGAAAACAAATGAACAGGCTTGGCTGTAACTCTGAGAAGTGCATACTAGCACAGTTTGCTTGTGCAAAGAAAACGGTGTACCTGCAAACCCTCAGGGCTAAGCTGTTTTTATTAGCTCAGTCTCCTCAGCCTGTCACAGAGTGGCCTGAAGGCTCCAGGCAATCTTCTCATCTTCCTGGATAAAGGGAGCCCAATTCATACTGCAGCTCCACCAGCTTTTTTTTTTTTTTTTTTTTAATGTCAAATCAGCAATGGTTCAGTCTGAGAATCTTTCTGGGTGGAAGCAGAATAATGGCTCTGGCTGGAGGAATTACCCAATTTTGTTTGTTGGCAAAACCGTACATAACTAGAACAATCAAATGCAATTATGCTTAACATAGATAATTAGCAGGTTGTTGCTTATCTTTAGAGAGCTCACCCTGCCTGCTAATATCACTATCATTTTTCACTGTGGACCAGTTTAGCAAAAGAAGTGTGAAATCTTGTATTATCACCTAGAATTGGGAAAGGCACCTTCCAGCTTTTAAGCAGCGCATCAACATAAACTCAGACTGAAACAGACTGTGGTACGGTGACTGGTAGCCCTTCTAATTAGGCTCTTTCAGGATGTTACTTTGCTTTTCAGTAATGGGGATATTATTTAATTATTCTCTAAATTAATTATTGTAAATATTATAGTACCTTAAACAATAATATCATATCTTATTTCGGAATTGCAGAACCTGGTTAATTTGATTACTTGGTTTTTCTGATGGATGTATCACATCAAAAGGGCACACCCTCTACAAAGTGTACTTGAGCAGCTTGCTAGCAAACCACAAGGTAATGGTTTGTATTGCACTTGGACAGAAAAGTTTTCTTAAAAACCTATGGACGGTCTCTGGTT
Source organism: Nycticryphes semicollaris (assembly GCA_013400055.1). Classification (NCBI taxonomy): domain Eukaryota; kingdom Metazoa; phylum Chordata; class Aves; order Charadriiformes; family Rostratulidae; genus Nycticryphes; species Nycticryphes semicollaris. Next base: position 360,258 of record VXBJ01002316.1, read on the forward strand.
CCTTTCCCCCAACCCGAGAACGATTTTTGTTGTGGGTATTTTTTATGGTGGGTTTTTTGTTTTAGGTTTCTTTTGAGTTTAAAGATGGTACACAAATTACCTTTCTGGAATGGGCAGTAGGAGATAAACCAAGTGACCTACATGAACTGAATTACCAACTCAAAATGTACTTGTTAGTTATACATATATATGACTTTTTATTGATCATATTTTAAATTAACCGATGAAATACGATACGATTAACTGGTGAAATACGATATTGCAGGTTAAAGCCATGCTCATGTTTTATCAACTTTTGTGTAGCCCTATGAAAACTAGTTTGTATCTGTGATTTAAAGAAGTGTTAATGACATAATATAGATGCCCACAGCGGTACTTCTTTGTTAACAAGCATCAACAAGTAGGCTGGCTGTTTTGCTGAAGTCCACTTCAGCACAAAATGGACAGCAGAAGCACTTTTGTTTACAACACTTCCGAAGACAAAGGAAAGACACGTCTTTACCAGCCCATTTGTTCCTACAATATTGCAAACATCACCGTCAACTAACACAACAGGATAGAAATCTTACAGTAATTTAGGGAAGTGATTTTTGAGCAATCACTCCAGTACTTTCTTGGAAGTCCAAGTGACCAAATTACTAAGTCATTAGGGTAACTTTGAAAGTTTTACTGAGAACTTGGACCTTTCATTTCTGTTAAAACAGCAAATGTCACAGCAGTCCTTGTTCAAGGGACTGGAGACTCAATAGCCAAACATTTGCTTCGGTCCGCTGAAGTTAAGACACTTGCTGTAATCTGATTTACAGCCTTCATTCAAAGTTCCTTTGAACTTTCATTGAGGACACAGCCTTACCGAACCACGACTACACATTTTCACATCATCATCGCATCCATACTCCCTGAGGAGCTACTGAGTTTCCACAGAAAAAATATTGCTTGGATGTTGGTACCAAAGCACACGATTAAAAAAAAAACCTCCCTTATTCTGTAACAAAATAAGCTTTCTTACATTTCATGAGTTTGTTCTAGCCCACAGCACTTTACCATCTATTTCTTTCACCGTAAGAGTATTGATGCACAACAATGTCTCCTGGGCAACTGGAAGGGAGTACTTTTGTTCAGGAAATCAGTTAGGTTCGACAAAAGGCACTTATCTTCACAAAAAGTGAAACTACAAGGGTTCAGCATTACTGTCAGTTAGAAACTCTGTAAAAATGTAGGCAGGATTTGTGATCTGCAGTGTCAGAGTCAACATGGGGCCTGAGCCTCAGGCACTGCTGCATCTCCTTCAACCACACTCCCACCAGGTGCTTTTCAAGGGTGGCTGAGTGCGTTCACACACGCTGACAGGCTGGCTTCGGAGGCTGCCTCTTGCTGCCTGCTTTCCTTGCCCTCACTACAGGTCCAGCTGAGTTCAGTGTCCTGAAGAAACTTCCTCTGGGAGCCTGGGGCTCGCAGCAGATTAAAGGGATGCCAAAAGAAGTTGCTCAAAACAAAACCTGGTGTTATTAATCTAAAGATTTGCAGGAAGCAAATGACTGAAGCAACAAAAGCTTCATACCCATGTCTGAAGAAAAGCCTGCCAGTTCCCTTCAAAGCTGGATATAGGTCTCTGCCACAAGGCTTCTGATTCAGTCTGTCTGTGTTCTTGAAGAACAGCCTCGTAACTCATCACCTTTATAACTCATCTTCCTCTGGACAGTAAAAGCTGAGATTTTTGTGAACAGTTTCCAATTTTTTACAGAGCTGGTGAAGAAAATTGGCCTGCAAATTTCCTTGTGCCTATAAAACTGCATCTTCCCACTGTAAGAACCAATTATTTTCTAGCTTTTTGGATTTATTTTCTTAGAGGTGTCCTTTCTAAGGCCATTGCTTCATTTCCTGTTTGCTCCACCTCATAATCTGATTATTCACATGAAGACAAAATATAAGATGTGCAAAGTGAGATTATCATCACATTAATAAAACTAGAAAAAGGGTTCATAAAATCTTCATAAGGTGAAAGAGTGAGCTTTAGTAAGGCATATTTGTCATCTGTTCTAAACGATTTTTTTAAGAACAAAACTTACTTGTCTTAAAATGATGAAGGATGAAAACACAAATGAGTGGGAGTTAAGAGCTGCACAGCCTAGAATTCTGAAGAAATCTTCATAATGACTAGGAAATGTTATGGAAAATTTGGTGTCCTAAATATTTTCCCAACCTGGATTTGAGATTAACTCCTTTGCTGTATGTTATTTTTTTTCTATTTAATATTCGAAGCTTAACTTTTTTCAAAATTTTGCTTGAGTATCAGGAAAACTTACAATACAATATTGAGATGAAAACAAAAGTTGTATACAGTACTGCTACTCAGGCCACCTCCAGAATAAAGCAGAAGCAACTTCACCCTTTATGTGCCATTGGGCCAAGCAGATAACTTCTTTCCTGGTGCTAGAGATCATCTGATAAGATGTTCATACAGGGGAAATCACGCTAAGCACAATTCACAAAGTCTTGTTCACACTTCAGTTCCTTTGCAATGGCCGTGAGGCTCAGCCCTGCCAGACGGAGCGGACCCACAGCTTGGGACAGACTTCACTGGTGCAGCTCAACCAAGTCAGTCAGGGCCAGGCAAACCAAAAGGTGTTCTTCTTTCTAAAAAAAATTACCAACTCCATTGCAGGTTTCCTGTAGGGCTGGAACAATAATTTTGGTGGGATACTCGCATCTTATGTGCTGGGTTGCACTGATGCAGCACAGAAGGCATCCTAAATCTGCCATGAGAGCAGTGAAGGCCCAGGTAATTCAGACAGGGTTTTTTGCCAAGGGAAAATATTTCAAACACACACACGAGCAAAAATCTGCACAACACTCCCTATCCCCCTCCGCCCCATGATGCTGTAGAGTACAAGGGGAAGTAAATGAGCTCTGCTTACTTGGACACAAACACACGCCTTTCTCATCACAATGATGTGATGTAGTTTCTGTTCACCAGAGGTTTGCCCTAAAAGGTCAAATCGTGATTCCCATAGCAATTAACACTGAAATTCCACTGACTTTAAGTGCAATGAGATTTTTGGTTCCAAGTTTATTATTAAACTTTGAAAAGCCACCAGAGTGGATAAAGACTTCAAGGCTGAAGTGGATTGCCAGTTGCAGTGAATTATTCATAGGAGCTGGTTTATCATGTAGCAAAAAGTTACAATAAGATGTTCAACTTAACACAAGATGATTATCTCAAGGATAAATTGCCAACTCCCCACTGGAAGTTTAAAGCAATACACACCAATTTTCAGGCTGAAAGCCATTTGTAGTCCTCATGGCAATGTTCCCAGATGAAATCACGCTGGAGACTGGTACATGACTCTGCATTTATAACGAGCAAAGTTAATGCTTACCACTAGCACTATCTATTTGCTACCCCGTTTTTGGCATAATAACTACAAGGGATAAGAAACTAGATTCACTACTACTTTTGAACCGTATTTTTCTTCTTTTTCTTCAAATTAATCCATGAAGTCACTTATCATCAGGAGTAATATAGTAACATATTAGGTCCAAAGTCTGATGGCAGATTCATCCTTGACTACAACTCCAGCTAAAGAGCAGAGTCTGGTGGATTCCAGTAAGTACAGACTTAGCTAACATCGCTGTTACTTGACTGTTTATATACTTTTTATCCCAGCATTTCTTGTTACATAAACACATCTTAAAGAAAGAACTTTCCAACCCTGATAAGAAAATTCTCAACATAGTCCAAGTTCATTATGAATAACACAGATATATTACTGAGATAAAAATCAAGTATTCTCATAGGAAGAGACAAGGAAAGAGAGGCTGTGTTGTCCTGTAGCCATAATCACGAGCATCACTGCGGCTTGTGCTGCCTCAAAAAGCTGACTGCTAAAGAAGTACAAGAACACAGACTGGGAATTACCAAAAGTTACCCTTACACCGTAGGTCAACCGTTACAAGATTCATGTTATTTTTCTGAGGTAGGTTTTCAGCTGGTGCACCCTGGTGATACAACTTCAAAATAATTATAACCATATTTTATCCATGTTGAGGATCTATTCACTACAGAAACTTGTCTTACTGATGAGCTGACAAACAGCTAGCATATCAAGCATAGCAACACCATAATTTAGATTTAAATTATAAAGTGTGTAAGAAGGAAACTATTCACTATTCACTTCAGCGTTTAGATTTGTATTTACTGAATTAACCCACCAGCATACTGATTATCTGACCTACTTGCTCTTCTTCATGCCCATGGACTAATTAACTTCTGAACTCTAAAGCAACAATATTTGATAGCAATAAAGCCAAGGTGCTCAGAAACTTTAAATAATATAGTGTGATGCTATAAATACAAGCTTAAAGACACAAAAAATATTAACATATTATTTTAATAGGAAATAGAGAGGAACTTGACTCCAAAGTTTTTAATTTAAATTCATGAACCTATATTGCAGTGGAATATATAATTCTGCTGTTGCCTGCTTTGGTATTCTGCTTTGGTTTTATTCGAAACAAGCAAAGAAAAATCATCTTCTTTAAGCTCCACTTTTTAAATTGAATAGAACTGTCAATTGTTGTTTTTATCTATGCTTTCAGTATGTAATTCTGTAGTTTTCCTAATGGTAGTAATTACAGAATTAACAAGACCTGGATAAATTAAAATATTACTTGATTCACTTCCTAAAGCTTCTCTTGGTTTTGATCTTCTCTCTGCACAAGATCTGTACAACTATTCAACGGGGAAAAAATAAAATGTGGTAAAAAAAAAAAAAATTGAATCAGAACCATTCTGGCACAGACAACTGTGTCTTATTTTTAAACGTCACGGTCTCTTATGGCTCCTGTGACTGTCCTATCTGAATTTTCCTTTTCCGTCTCCCACTAATCCCCCTTCACAGTTTTCTTTGTGGATTCCTACAGAACCCCACGTCTTTCTTACCTGGTTTTCTTCTCCTTAAACACATACCCACCTGCAAACAAACTCAGCCTTTGTCCCCACACACTGATGCCCTGGTCCACCCTTTACACCAGAACTGACTCCATCTGACCACATTAAAATATGATCAAGTTCATTGCCATCTGTATTTGGTAGCATTTGGTAGCTCAGCATCAACAGGTTTAAAAGCAGAATTTTACCTTTTCACAGATAGACCCAAGTGCTTCACACTACTATGGACACAGTCACATGCAGGTAATCGTGCATTTCTATAATCTCCAGCCTCTTCCAAAGTCATCAAATCTTGTCATATATCCTCTTTTTTTATCTTGCAAAACTTCTCTAAAATATAGCCTTTCTACTCAAAGTTGGCCTTTCCTGGCTTCCTCACTGATGTCAACAACCATGTCCTCTTCAAATCCATCCTGAATGCTTCTGAAAACTTGGTTTTCAGGTTGCCTTTCAGGAAGGCAATATCCTTCCACTTGTTCTGTTTTCCACGCTGAAAAAACCTCTTGTCTTCATTTTCAAAGCCCTTCTCAACCCCTCCTCTCTTTACTTATCAGCCTAGCAAGTATCAATAGGTTATTTTCTGGCTCCTAATTAGATCAGGATGCTAATATTCCTGGAAACTAGAGAAGTAATGCTGGAATTTAGCAAGGAACCAATCTTCCTTTGCACATTCCACAGGACTTCCCTCTTGCTCAGATGTCTCAAAAAAAAGAAAAAAAATTTCTATGTATTTCAAGCAATAATTTTGCTGATGTACCAAAAATATTACCCAAGAATACTATGTCTGTATGTCACAGCATTCACTTCTCCTCTCTGCCACAATCTCCTGTTCCCAATACTCTATTTGTAGACTTCAGCTTATCAAGTCAAGGCCATATTTTTTATTATGAGGCTGTAGAGCACTTAATATAATAGATTTCTGGGTCATTACTGAGATGCCTAGAACTACAATAATAAGCATAATGATAAAAGTATGGAGTGCCAGGAATGAGTCAGGTAGCTTACCACTTCTCAGAAAAAATTATGTGTTTTTCCTAGTGGTATAACTTTTAAAATACATGTTAAAATAAATTGTATTATTTCTATTATTATTACCATTTTCTAAACTGAATTTGATAGATGTTTCTGTCTGAAACTAGTAAGTCAAGCCAGGCAAATTACAAGCAAGTGTCATGCCTTCTTAATTAAGACTAACTAACATCCTAATCCCGAGGGTTTGGGTTTGGTGTTTTTTTTGTTTTGTTTTGTTTTGCCAAAACAAGAAAAAGAATTTTACTTTTTAAAAACACAGAAGTGCAAGAGAAACTCAGCACAGATGTACAGCACTCAATTAGGCAATTTTCTTCAGGTTTTAGTCTCACATATGGCTTCAAGAATTGTTGTACAGCTGAGATTGTAACATATTGCCATCTGGGAACTCGCATCTCAAAGCCTTATTGCAGGTAGATTGTGCTTTTTCCATATACAGAAATTTTAGTGCTGCAATTTCAGTGGTGAGCCGTTCTCTCACCAAGCTCTGCCACTTGAGCTACTCAGTGGGTACTTCTGTAGTCCTTTCCCAGATTAGAATTAGTCACTTTTCAGCATCAAACCCTGACACTATTAAAGTTTACAGAGGTTTTGCATCAGCTTTTTACATCATATACAATCTACAATTACAGAACAAATACTATATATAGCCTACATTCATGCTCAGTAGCATTATTTTTAATAAACTGCTCTATAACAAATGAAATCTCTGCCAGGTTTAGTAGCCATACATTTAGTATTTAAAAGAATCAGTGGTACTTTGTGTTAATATGAATAAATTTTCAGACACGTGATATCTATGCTGTGATTTCCTTTTCTTTAAATGACTGATGTGACTTAACACAACTTTACAATAGTATATTAATGGAGGAGGAGCTAGTTTGAATGCTGATGATGCAGGCATGATCAACGGCCAACAAAGAAAACAAAGAGCAGAGACCTCTACCAATTTTTGTTGGTCATTTCTGTCATCGACAGTTCAGCTTTTCTCTTTTTATAACAGGTCAAAGTGTCACATTTCATTTTAAGCTTGTGCTAATTGCTTTAATAGATGAGGGACTATGGAATGGTTATTCAGTGGATAGGGATGAAAAGTGCAGATTGGTGCACCTCTCAGTCCTGGGGAGAACAAAGCTATTCAGTGTTCTCACCCTGGCACATTCCATCGTATTTCCCCTCTTAAACCAAGTTAAGCTCATTAAGCCGAGGAAAAGAATTTCTGATATTTTAAATGGACAGCATCAAAATCAAAGCAAATCCTTAAATACACTAGCCTGCAAAAAATAAAAATATTTTTCCGTAGCTCTAGAGGATGTATTTCAATTGACAAAGTCTATCACTTCAACTGATTTGTTTCAATCTTCATTGTTGATGTCTCGGTAGAGATCAACAGAAGCTCATGAAATTTTATCCAATCCAATTGTAGCCTAAAAAACCATTCTTTCCGAAATGTTTTTAAGCATTCCAAAGCAAGTGGAGAAATATATGTAGCTTAATAGAAATGGCACTTTTCCTGCCCACCAAATGTCTTGAAGTAGTGGCTCCACTGTTTGCAGGGTGACAGCAAATGACACTCAGAGAAAAAAGTCAGCATCTAGAATTTAAATGAAGAGTGTATACTGTGACCTCAGGCAAAAACTGTAGCTTCGATCCTGCCTGTTCTCATGAATAAATTGCAAAGTTCACAAAGCTCTGCAAAGAAAATCAAAACATGTCTCAGGCTGGAATAATGTGCTCACATCCCAGAGATTCCTCCTTTCTTCTGTTCCCCAAGAAAAGGGCAAAGAAAAGCATCTCCTGATACATTTTCATCAATGAATGCTCTTATATTGTTAGTGAAAGGAAAGATGGAAATGAGGACGGACATTAGAAGTAACGAAGATTTTTTTACCATAAGTGTTAAAAAGACTGTCTAGACTAGCAACAAATGAATAAATAAAGCTGTTTAAAAAGCATAAAATTGCTTTCATGTCAAGAAGGACATTAATGACAATTCAACTGTCCTAGCTTAAGCAAGCCTTACTGTGCTTGACCGAGTGAGCTTCATTTCACCTACGACAAAGAACACTGCCAACTTCGTATTGTGCCTCGTGCATGAATTAGGCTCTAAACCTTAGCAAGAAATGAAACAGTAAATATGATACGCAAAGGCATGCAGCATAATTGTGCAAATAAAATGATGCCTCCCTCTCCCTCTTTTCATTCATTAGAGCTTGATTTCTGGGGCCTTCAATCACTGTGAAGGCTCACATATAAAATTAGGCCTTACAGGTACCCCACAGGCCAAGTAGAAGAGACTCAGCTTTTCTGAGCAACAGCTGATCAGGTGGGTGAGGCAGCAAAGTTAAACCATCAACTCTAAACCCAGGTTGTTTAAATGACCTTCAAGTACAACAGTGAATAGCTAAAATAGCTGTGCTAAGCTTCCGGCTGGTGAGGTATCACTAGGCTGAGAGGCTAAACTGCTTTCATCACTAAAGGCAGATTATGTCACAGATTTTCCCCTGCATTTTCTGCCTGTCTTAGGAGCCTTTTTTTTATTATCTGAACTGGATTATCCTATAAGGTATCTGCAGAACTCTGACAAAAAGAAAAGAACAAGGCTTCTGCGTTGCTGTTTAGATTTAATACAAAAACTAGGCATTAAAGGTCACTGAATATTTGCAATATAAATAATACAGTTCTTTCAGGACTCTTTTAAGTAAATTCATTTTACGACATCCTTTTGATTGTTCTAAAACAACAGTTCCTACTGTTGGCAGCCTCCTCATTTGTGTATGAATAAAAAGACTAAAAAGGATTATTACATTGTACAAGAAACTATTTAGTGTTTTGTACTATTTTGCACAGTGCAAATCTGTGTCCCCTCTTGGGCCCTCTAGCACCAGATCCTCCCTAGCAGCGCAGGGGTGGCAGCAACCCAGCAGAGAGGTGACCGCAGATCGTGGCATCCTGCCTTGGATTTTTGAAACCTTACCATTCTGAGATAGACATATGCTGGCTTCACATGGCTTCAAGGCTCTTGGTTTTCTCAGGTAAAGGGAGATTTCTCCTACACTGAACCTCTGCTTACAATAAAACAACTACACGGGAAAACCTATTTCACTGAGTGGGTTTCTGTGTATTGTACTTATAGTTGGTCTTTGACAAAAATTAAGTGTAGCAAAACCACAAAGGAGTTTTTGCAGAGCTAAATTTTTGTACTGCATTAATTATACTTAGCTTTTCCCCCAAACAAAAACAGACTGCAGCAAAATGTTGGATTTTCAGTCAACAAACTGCTGGTCCAGATCGTTCCTTGGTATGCATCTGGAGGACAGAATACAACTAACTACAACTTATTTCCTTTGGCACGCTCCTTTCCAAAAGCACTATTGTTATCCTGATAACCAGGATCACAGAAGAGCAATTTGTCAGGAAATCTCTAGTACAACTCACTCCGTGACTTCTACTTGTCAGACTCACAGTAGGAAAGAAACTCGGTAGAGTTAAAATTACATTACCAACTTCTTGGAAATTCCAGATGAAATTTCATGGTGTGCTTCAAGCCAACAGAGCCCTTTCCTTGTGAACCAAACCGCATCAGCCCTAAAACCAGGCACCAGAAAAATTTATTCTTGCAGCATTCAAAGAACATCTTGGGAGATGAATGAATGGGAAAGCTGAGGTGACAGCCTACATCCTCATCTGAGACACTGAATCAGTCTAATGTACCCGATCCCGATACGGTGTCGAGCACAATTTGACCTGTTCAGATCTGACCGTAGAGATTTATTATAATTTTGTGCTTGTAGTCATTGAAGGGAAAAAAAAGGTTTTGAAGACAGGACAGAAAAACAATCTGAGTCTATGTGGACCCATCTGTTTTGACATCAGAAAAGTGAAAGCAATGTGTTCATATCACTGATCCAGCTTTTCAGCTTTTAGTTAACAAACCTGGAGAAAAAGTTCCTCCATTTTGTGAGATTTTAACTTTATGCATGCACAACTGCTCCTAAGCAAGTCTTTTCATATATGTTAATGTAGGTTTTTCACTTAGCTGTTCTGGCTTTGAGTAGGAGAAGTCAAGTTCTGATGTCCTTCCCTCTTCATAAGCATTCCTGAATCTTCAGCACAAAGCCTGTTTTTGCAAGGTAATCCTTTTAACTAATTAGCATTTCCTAGATTACTTGCATCTATTTGCACTTGCGATGATACAAATTGTTTCCTGTTCACAGGAGTAATGCTCTTTGTTGACATTATTTTGACGCTTCTTTCCCTTAACAACCAACTTAATACTAAGGAACTCAAACTTCCTCAGATGTCAATATCTCAAAATAGGCACATGAAGTGATCTGCCCTCTGAATAAACCTGTTACAGACCTTATGTTCTCTACAGCACACAAGTCACCAGATTTGGTCCCCTGGTTGCACAAAGTCTTGTCTGAAGCTGCTCTGCATTTAAAGCTTGATCCACGTTTCACAGGTGTTAGCCAGATAGTGTTTAATTAGGCACTGACTGAAATCCTGGGGCCAGCCTTACCCTTACTGAAATTAGAGCTTCAGTCATTGTCCCATGAGCCTGAAGTACTCAGGAGTTTATCCTTCACTGTCACCTGGGGAGCCGAGTGTTGCACACACTTGGGAGGCCTCATCCCAATTGTTGTACACAGTATTGAATCACAGCTGCTATGTTTTTGTACTGAAGATCAAACAGTTTTATGGGTTAACTCCATTTGGTTAAAGTTACTTTACATCCTTCACGTTTGGGTTTGCTCACATCAGGGAGCTAAGAAGAAGTGTCAGAAATATTAGTGCTTCTTTTATATTCATCCCAATTCTTGGTGAACTTTTAGCCTTTTGGGGAAGTGATGATTACCTGAGGCCATGGAACTTTTTCCTTGATAGGAACTTTTTCAGCCCTGGCCAGACACAATCCTTGGCTTAGGGTTACCAAATACAGGAAGAGACAGAATTATGCCACTTATATTTGCCCATACAGAGGACACTTCACTTGCCCAAGATGAGCTGGGTTCCACCTGCCTTGTACGGACAGAATAGAAAAAGAAAGTATCCTGAGATGGCAATTTACTCTAGCTGACCCTGCTTGAGCAGGGTGGTTGGAATAGATGATCTCCAGAGGTGCTTTCCCACCTCAGTTCAGCCATTCTGTGATTCTGGGAAATAGTTTCCCATAAGCACAAAACTGCCAACAGCCAGAGAGCAACAAAGTTTGAGGAACAGGAAGAATCAAAAGAACTAAAGTTTGTCTGATTAACAGAAAAGTAAATCAGTATTGATTTTTACAAGTTTGAAGAGCACTGGGGAAGTAAAAGCGAAATAAAGATCAAATATGCCACGGTTCTTGTAGGTGTTGGTATTTTTTCCTATTAGTGACCATAGCTACAGAGTTACCATCTCAAGTAGTATTCATAAAATTACAATATTCCTTCAACTTATTTATGTGCAGTTATGAATGGAGTCTACAGTGGGCAGATTTTACTTCAGTTCAAAACAAGCTACATAAGGTATTAAAAATATATCTGGAAGCCAGAAAGGGGCATTCTGCAGCAAACAGTTAATCCATAATTATTCAGCATGACTCCTGTTGAAAGTGGGATATTAAGTACTTCAGAGTATTAACCATGTACATCACACATCGGTCAGAATAACATTCAGTTCACTTGATAGTTCATCTTTAAATTTGCCTTGAGTGCTCAAGAAGGCCCCAATTCTCCCAGTCCATCATTACGCAAACACTTGCAATTACTCCTGTTACTTATCATACTGAATTACAAAATGCAATCTGACTGCCTCAGAAATTCTTACATACGCAGCCTCCCACCCCCACCTGCCAAATTCATAGTCACTGGTAAGAAAGAGGTTAAACTTGATGAGATGTTTACATCAATCCAATAGGTGAAAGAACATAGTGTCATGACTATATTGGACACTTATAAATAAAAACATGATTAGTCAGTCATTGTCTTACTTCTGTCTAGCAACACTATGTAATTATATGTTGCTTATGTAATGCTGCCATCACACAACTTTTTGAAGTTAGTTGTTACCCACTATATGCCCATATCGTGACAACACTGTGCAAGCACATTGTAACAAAAGAAACCTTTTTATCACAATGTACTACCCTAATGGTATTTAATAATTTCTATTTGAACAATGGAAGATTTCCTCATTTGAACACATTTGAGGACAAATGAAAAATTTAAGGATTTGGTTATATGTTAATATAAAATAGATTGGAATAAAACCCCAAACCATCCTGAAATTCACAGCTCTGACTTACAACATTGGCATGATTTTCCTCTTACATACTGAAGTCTCTCCTTGCCCTTTGGTGACATTCTAAATGCAGTGCAGCATGATCTGTAGAAATTCCAGGTTTAATGTGTAAGCTGTCTTAGTTTTCTCAAGTTTTTCATTCAGATTTCATGTTATTTTAACAGAAGTTGTGAGTTCGTAAAAGGTACTGCTGTTTTTTCCTTCCAAAATCAATGCCATTAGTGGGTCAGTCAATGTAGACCTCCCAAAGTTAAGGTGAATTTTAAAGCTCAAAAGCACTAAAAATAAATGCTGAATGAACTATGAATGCTGAATTAATCATTACATCTTTAACATAGCAAGAGCAACAAAGCTCCAGTGTTGGCAATCAGTGTGGTTCCCTGCTAAACAAATACAAAGTTAATGTGGTAGTAACATTTCAATGACTTAAATGCATTCATCAGCTTTTTCAATTGATTGCTCTAAGCCTTTATGGACAGCCAGCTGAGCAGATAGGCTTGGCATAGCAGAGCTATCCCTGTTGAATTTGTTTAATGCCACTTTAAAAGACAAAAAAAAAGGAAGGCAAATTATTAAAGACATTTTTAAGCAACTATTTTTAAAGCTATAAGGTTATTTAAGTTACAAAAACATGTGAAAATTTACCAATTTCTTTAAAGGAATATTATTGTTCTTCTACTCTAACATTTGGTCTTGTTTCTGTACATTCTAAATTGAAGCAAAATTCAAAGAAGTACTAGCTGTGATTGCCACTTAGCTGACATGTTAGTAGATTTAAGAGTCAGAGAACCATTATTTTTTTATACTTTGACCTTCCATATACCATGGGCTGTGTACTTCCACCTGCTTACCTCTGAGTCCAATAACTTGTCGTGCATTAAATTATAGTTTCCAGAATACCGTCAGCTTTGCTGTCTTCAAAAATTACTGTCACTGCTTCTTATGATGGCTATTCATCTGCCCTGATATGCAAATGCACCTTATTCCTAATTTGTATCCAACTGGCTTTAATTTCTACTCATTGGTTCTTGAACCAATGCTAAATTAAAGTCTCTAGTATCCCATATTTTCTTTTGGGGAAAAAGATACCTCTCCTGTAACTATAACCAGGTTTAGATTGAGCTCAACTCTTGCTAAGAGCTAGTTTGATTACTGATTTCAAATAAATTATCTGACAATCATGGCTCCTTTCTTGGCTAATACATCAATGTAATTTTTTTTTTTCAGAGTTACTCATAAATATTCAATCAATAATTTCTGTGAAAAAATAATTTCTGATATTCTCTCTGCTTCCTGATTGGACAAATAATGGTTAATGAACAAGAGAAAAAAACTCCCTTGTTCACAGAAACACAGTGTGGATACAATCATTCCATAAACATTTCTGCAAATAATGCAGAAATGCTCTGCTCTGCAAGTGGTGAACAATGCCAGAGAGGAGCTAAGCTGAAACTGAATTGCTGATCAGAATTTGAATGAATGCTGTGAAAGTAATATGGCTCATGTAATTACAGAGGGAGTTAAATATGCTTTCATGGGGACTGAATTTGGTCCATGAATTCTAAATGAGCCAGTGGATGACTTCAATTAATGGAATGACATAATAAAATTATCAATAAAACTAAAGAAATTATAAAGTGAATCTTCCATCTACTGTGTCAACTACCTTCTCTAACAGTTAATCACATATTCTCAAGAATTTGAGAAACAAAAATATGACCTTCAGAACCTTAATGAAGTAACAAATGAGATAGTATAACATCAATCAAAAGGATGTTTAAATTGACAACCATCCGACAATTACTGCAACATCAATCTCCAAGTGCTATACATGTGTTCCAATTACTATGTTGGTTTTATGCTGGATTTATATTGTAAGCGACAATTGGTTTTAAGAACCGCTGATTGAAATGCCAATTTGCAATGAGAAGAGACATCTTCAAAATATGGATAACTCTAGTAATTGCTACATAATATGTACCTCTATCTATTTCAAATTAATGCACTCACAAAATGTGAAATGGTCAAATCGTATTAGATTATGAGACACTGCAGGTACCCAATATAGATGTTTTATTTCTCCAAAAGCATTAATTAAAAACATTTTCAACTTAGCAAAGGAAAGCCCTGTACTTCTTTTTTGATTGTACTACATACTTTTGAGATTAAAATCAACTGAACTATGGAAATTTTTACACCTGTTCCACCCGGCAGACAAAGACTGTTAATAGAAAATGGGAAGTTAATTTCAGTTTAAAAAATATTTGAACTCAGCACTAAAGTAGCAGACAGAATATGGAGGTACTGTGAGTGTGTGGCCTCGGGATAGCCACTTAATACATTTTTGTTATGAGTAAAAAAAATACATGGACATTTGTGAAGCATCACTGAAATGATTAAAATATAACCGAATCAGGTGGAGCACACTCTTCGCAAATCCCATGAGGTCCAAGGCCAGAGACAGCTACCAGTTTGATGTGTGGACAGAAGGTATGGCTTCTTGCAGTTCTCAACTCTTATGCTATTGACAACAACGCTCTAGTACAAACAAGACCTAAGAGGAGTTATTCTGTCTGGACATCCAAAGCCACCCCTAGGTGGAGTGAAGTCAGCTCCACCTTGGGGAAGGTAGAGCGTACTGTACCTACCTATGGCCCGTTAATGAGCTCCCAAGGATGGGTGTTCTGCAAGGCCCTGCTGGGTGCCAATACCACGCAGCGTAGCAGAGGTGTGCTGTCCCAAGGCCTGCACTTCTCTGTTGAAGAGATCACAAGGTGTTTATAGCCGTGGCATCAACATGGCTGATGGCCTCAAGCCAGGGTGATGGCCTCAAGCACTTCACCCATGCAGAGGTAGAAGCTATGTTCCTTTCTGAAGACATCTGGTCCCTCTGTGGTACTCCATTACTCCTTTCAGATGCTCCAGTACCCATGGAGAGGAAATAAAACCCCTCACTCCATACGAGCAGTGATCATTTGGAAAATGAGATTTCTGAGTGGGGTAATTTAGGCTCCAAGATCAGGGTGTCAGCCAACCATTGCAAAAGTCAGCAGTAGCTTCAAAAACACAACCACCAGTATATTTTGGGGGTGCTAGCTCTGAAGCCCTTTGGCACCAGCACACTTGGTGTATGTGACAGACGATTGTAAGTCTGTACCCCTGAAATGAACAAAGTCTGAAAGGCAGCATTACCTTTAATTGGATTAGAGTTCAATGGGAAAAGCACAGAATCTGAATCCAAAACCCAGTTGCCAGGCTTATCATGTAGAAGCTCAGCAGTATTCCACCTTCATGTTTTCAAACATTTTGATGTTTTAACTTATTGATATCCTTTTGGCCAAAACTATCCATACAAAAAGTTACATATTCTAACACAAAAGGAAAGCATGCCTGGAAATGTATGTGCATTTTTATTTCCCAGATGAGAAAAGTTTTGATCTATTGTATAATATTCAAGCTAACAACTCTAATCTCTTCTAAATTTAAACACTACACGAGAGCTTGAAATGCTCTGATAATTTTAAATTCTTAGGCACTGAACCTGCTCAAAACAGTTTGTTGCAATTACAGTTTCAATGCAGTTTTTTTTTTGGGTTTTTTTTTTTTTTTACATCAGATACTCTGGGAAAATTGCCTTACAAATGTGAACTAGGGAGGAAACTTCTTACAGCGACCATCACAAGACAAGTAACCACAATTTGAATCCTACAAAATGCAAAGAAATCAAAAAAAGATGTTAACTTAAAGTAGCCTGAAACCCAACTCCTTTGATATTCCACTTACCCTCTTTTCCTGCATCAGCCTCACCTATTTAACAAAATGCTGAATAGTTCCCAAGTCAAACTATCGAGACAGCAGATATAAGTCCCTCTCTTCCTATATCAATAACAGACATATTAACAGTGGACAAGATAACCAAGAATGACCATAACCCTCCCCCAACAAACTGAAAAACACCCAGATCCATGACCTATGATAGAACAGTGGAGAACAGAGATGTTATTTTATTAATCCTATTGTTTCTATGCATGAGGATTCTTTGTGGTCCCCAGCATACTTCACTGTGCACTCCACAAGTTTACTTACTACTATTTTTTCCTAATACAATGTATTATTCTTTTTTACAGTAATGCGATGAAAGCTAACTTTATCAAGTCTAGGTAAATTACACTAGAATTTTTGCCAGTTGAAGTTTCTATTATATCTATGGAAATTCTGCTTCACTAGGCAGAAGCTTTCTAACTGAATGTCTTTGATAGCAGTTTCTGAGTACTCTTCTGACATTACTTGTGATCAGCATTTGCAGTCCTTCCTCCCATTAAAGGTCAGCTTACACTTCTGTATCTCTTCAGCACATCTTGTAATGTATGTAAAATTGCACCAGTATCTTTAATGTATTAAATAGTACATCTATCTTAGAAGAACCTTTGTCCCTTCTCCATTTCCTTTTTATTTTGAAGAATGGATGATAGGACAGATAATGGCACATTATGGAGAACTGATTTTATTCCTGTTGTGTTTAGTGGTTTGGGGTTTTATTTGCTTTTTCAAAAACACGTCATCTGTGGCGCTGGCCAAGTTACCTTTGACTCTTCTGCTGCATCTACCTGCATAAAACAAGCAGTCATTTCTCAGTCAGAAAAATGCTTATCGATTAGCCACTATTAATTAAAAAAGACCTTTGCTGTCTGAAAGCCTTCTTGGCTCTAAGTTTTCAAGTAATTCAAGTTCTTATATTCTTTCTTCTGGTCCTAAATATTCACATCACTCAAAAGAATTTAATTACTTTTTGAATTCTTGCTTTTTCACTGCAGTTCAGGTCCTGGAACCTGAATGTCAAGATTAGAAATCAGATCACTGATTTCACCTTATAGTTCTATAGTAATATTTTCCTTTTTCATTATTCAGGCTCACCTTCAGCCGTGATCCTGTACTCTAGGCAAGAATATGGATTTCAAATCATCTAAAGCGCTTGTAAGTCTTTTCATTCTGGGCCATCTTATCGAAACAAAGAAAAAAATTCTTCAAAACAAAAACATTTCTCCAAGAGTACCTAAATGCTATACCCTGCTAAATGAGAAAATCAATGTTACTCTTAGGAAAAAAATGATAACTTTTCAACTATTTCATTTCACTATGGTTGGAGTTTCAATTCCAAGTAATCAGTTCTCACAGGCATACACAGTATTTTTACACTACATAGTTTCAAACACAAAAATAAATAAGCAGCAATATCCATTCAGTTCTTTCCAAACTGAGGAACACAGAAGACATTTCCGCTAATCCAGAATAATGCAGTCCTACAGCTTTTTTCCTTTGCTTTTGTTTTTAATCAGTGAAGTGGAACACACAAAAGACCTGTTCTATCCTACATCTGAAACCAGAAGGAGGACCTCTTGTGCTCAGTTTTTTGAATTCAAGTGTCTTTTACCCTCTGAATGGAGAATGAGGTTCATGGTGTCTAATACTATCCATAAAATGAAGAGACAGGTTAGTCTCTGGTCCTACGATCATAAAAACCAACAGTCAGTTAAAAAGTAGTCTGCAAATCACTCACGAGTTTATGCTCAGACAATGGTCCTAGTGATCAGATACACGTAGTTTACAAGCTAATACTTCAACACAACACCACTGATCTTTACCTGTGAATGAACAACTCTCTTCAATTTAAGAGATCCTCTCTCCTACCTAGCAATAAATACTGAATTTGAATGAGGTAAACAATACAGAAGACTGGATAACTGGTCGTATTATTTGTGTCAACAGAAACCCTCTTGAATCAAACCACAGCAAGTACAGAATAATTTAATCATAGGAAAGGGTTCAGTACAAAAGTTACACTGAAACTAGAAAGCAGATTAAGAGATTCTCTCTCTGAAACTTTGCACTGAAGTAAATAATGGGAACATGGCCAGAATCAAACTGAAGAAAGAAAATAATATAACATTACAGTCTCCATCCACAACATGTCCCCAAGAAACAAGCATTGTACTGCCTGTGGTAGACCAAGGAAGGACTAGTCGGTTTGAAACTTCTCTGTAGCTCCCTGATGCACCTGACATATTTTCTAAAGAGGCTGCAGGTTCGCTGGATTTAGCTTCTCAAGGGGACAGAAAACCCCTCTGTTTTGAAAGGTATTGCAAAAAACTAACCAGATTTTGCTTCCATTGCAAACAAGGTCACAGTTTCCCTTAAATTTACTATGATCAAAATCAGGATTTATGCACTGAAAGAAATTAACAGAAATATAAATAGTCTCAATAAACTACTCAGCAGGAATGTGTTACATAAGACATTAATTGTCATAGTAAGCAGGCCCTTCACAGAATATATATTTAAAATAAAAAATCAGAATTCACTATTGCTTATAACCATCCTTGCTAGGCAGTTTCACTAACTGTAGCTTCATCTTCTGTTAATTGGACCATTACCGAGCTGAGTAATCTAAATTAAAAAAGAACAGCTATTCTAGTTCCAGAAGCATTTACTGCAGAAATACTCTTGTTTCCAGAAGGCATGTTGTATGGACATGAAGTTAGTGTTAGATGCAATGCTCAGATGGTTCCACAAGACTTAGTGAAAAAGGCAAAGGGAACAATGAGCCCGACTCTGGGCTGCGTCAGATACAGCCTCTGGCAGGAGGTGAGGAGAAGCACCGATCCCTCTGCAGGACATCATCTGTGTGTCTGCAAGAAAAAGGGCTGTAGCGCTGATAGAAGCTCAGGCAGCCATGCTACAAACTGTACCAGGCTTAATGCAGCACCCAGCACAGTCTGAACTCACAAACCAGGGATGACTGACGTCTGCTCTCCTGTAAGGATCACACTGGCCAGCGAAGCTGCAGCTCTCAATGCAGCCACTTCACTTTCTATGAATGGCAATGTACTCACTGTGGATCTACAAAGGGAGGAATGGCCACTCTCTACCACACCCTGTCACTTCTCACTGCAAATTATCTGGACCAAGATGTAATAGAATGTTTTGTACAGTTCATTTTCTGTATAGCCCTCTGTACGTCTCTGCATACATAAAATAATTATTATAAACAAGGTAATTGCTAACTTCAGACCAATGCCTTAGCAGGTCCTTAGAAAGAAATTGTACTACCCAGAGCAGATGTCAGATCAGACTGTCTTAGACATTTAATGTGTCTAACGTTTACCTTGAAGATGACCATAAACATGAACACGAACCCTTAGTTTGCATGTGACTGACAGCTGTTAAAACTGAAGCTGTGCTTCTTTTTTTTGCTTAAGAAGATTCCCTGAACGTGTTTATTGTAAACATCTCACCTTCAGGGCATTGATTTCTCAAGTTTGAAGGGTCAATCCTTGACCCACATCAGCCATTCCTTATTCCCTGAGAACCACTGAAATGTGCTTGTATGAGCGGCTGCTGGATGAGGGGCCTTCTGTTTAACTGTTGTTTTGCACAGAGCCTTGCTCTGCAATGCTGAAGTGTTTTACACACGCACTTAAGAACAGGGTCCTACTTCTCAATAACAAAAGATGTCTCCTTTTCTGATTTGTATGTAGATTCTTACAATGCTGTATTTTGGCCTAGAATAATTACAATCTCACTATAAGTTTAATTTTCAGCTGTAGAAGGAAAAGTATAAGTATTCATCCGTAAACCAGGCTCGGGATCTGAGTCATCACAGCTATATACTGTTCTTGAACCTGAGAAACTCCTTTATCTAAAACTTTTCAGGACAGCAATATTGTGGTGCCTAGTTGGCAGCAGAATCAAGACTGTCAGAGAAAAGCAGCTGCAGTATTCAGTTTTTGCATTATTTTTTTTTTAAAGCAAATGGAAAGGTGGCAAGGAAGGCCTAAGCTGTAGTAAAGGATACAATCACATGCTATCTATTAACTTCTCCATATAAAATAGTATAGAATGCTTCTTGGTCAGCATACTTCACACGCACAGAAAGCCACTCCTAAGGGGACTACTGTTTCTGCTTCCAAATGCCCTTAATGCTCCTTCTGACAAAGCACATGGGTCTTCTCTCAGATCTCCTGGTATTGGAACCAATCCTGGTTGGCAATTGTCTAATACAATGTGAATTTCATTAGGCAGTGGCATATAAAGAAAATTTTTAACACCGGAACAGACTTATTAAAATTAAGGCTCTATTAAAACTCCATTTTGAGATGTTTATATTTGTAATGCTTCAATAGCCTGAAGATTAAACTAACTGCTCTGGAGATGTCTAAATTATTCATTTAAAATAAAATGACAAATTTATTTTTCTTTTTTTTTTTTTTAAATTATTTGCAAAGCTATTTTAATTCTTTTGATAATTTTTTGTTGAACATCTCCGAATTGTTCCCTCTCCTATGTTTTAGCAATTTAACAAATAGCTATACAGTGTTTGTGATCAATCCTGTGGTTTTTTACTGGATTGAAAATGCCTTCAGTGATACCTATTTTTACTCATATATATTCTTGTTTACAAATTGACAAATTTCTGTGCATGAACAACCACCATGCTAAGACAATACATTGAAGAAAAAGTAGATTTTACGAAAATATACATGAATAACATTTAAAAAGGAGCACTTGTAAATCATACAATGAGTTTTTATGAGTTCGGGGGAGTTCTTGTAACCACCGTTTCCAGTATTTCACACGCTGTGATCAGAATACAACATAAAGCTTTCAGGTCAGAATCTCATACATTGTAAACTGGCACAGCTCTACTTGTTGGCATAACTTCCTTTCATTGCCTCCAGCAGAGATGCAATAATTCATACCAGATAGGGCTGTAGTCATTGGTTTCTGAGGGTCAGTTCTGTAATCTCTTGCAAGAGTATTCTTGCAAGAATAGATACAAATGGGTGGCCCGTCCGACCTGCATTTCTTTTCTAGTAATTCTCCCAATCTAGTCTTCTGACCCTGGCCCTCAACTTGAATTCCTCAAAATCTAACTGTTTTTTATTGACTTTCATACCCCTGGATGAGCTTCATGGTTTAACTACTTATAAATTGAGAAATATATAAGCCAGAAACCATTGAACAAGGGAACACACAACTGCCAATTATCCCCTCAGTCACAAGCACTTTTCAAGGTAAATCTGTACTTAAAATATCACTTCATTGACTGATGGTGCTTGTTTATTATGCAATAGTTATAAAGTCTCTAATAATATGGTGTTTCATTCTCAGTGAAGAATCTTACAAATTATCAGACAGCTGTTTTCATGCAACTGACACAGTGTCATCAGTCTGCCTTCAAGATTACAGGCCTGACTGAACAGCAGTCTTAAACACCACCGAATATCCAGGATCAGGTGGTTCCCAGAATTAGGAAGAGAAGACAATCAGGCTGGGAGCATGTACTTACTGCAGCTACAAGCAACTATCTTTTACATGGAAAATGAGGGCACTGCTGGATATGGACCTTTAAAAGTCTAAAAATATAAACAAATTGTAGCTTTGCTTCAACAAGTTCAAGAATTAAAACAGTACTTCATCCTTTTCTGTATGAACCACTTTAAAAAAAAACAAACAAAACCGAAACAACCAAACATCAAAAAATGCACAACCTCACATGAACTTTGTTTTGCACTGTTTTGCCAATACTATTCTTCCGTCTTCCCTTTTTGCCATTTCTCTCCTCTCCCTTTCTCCCTTACTGCCACCCCATCTCCCAGTTTTTGTTTCCCTTTATCTTCACGCTGAAGGGGGGCTGCTTCCTCACCCCCCGCCCCCAGCTGTCTCCACTGGAGTCTCTTTGGCCAAGAAAAACTGTGGGCTGTTGTGCTTTGCCTCTGAGATGATTTCTACCACCACCGAATAGTGCAGCAAGAACCTTTTAACTACTGTTGTTAACTGTTTTACCATGTTGCATTTACTGTGTGAGCTATTTTAATAGGTGCAGAGGTCAGTTTTGTTCAGCTGTTGTAAGAAGCAGCAACACTACACAGCCAAAGAGGCTGGATATGACAGGCTAAGACATACACTAAAAGACCCTTCCAAACAATTGACCATCAGCACACCAAAGATACCAAAACCACCTTATGGCCTTAGCTCATGCACCTCTAATAGCTGCCCAGTACTCATGGTGGCTATGAGAAGTAATAGCAGATGCTCAGGTGTGATAGTGATAGTTTGTGCTGACCAGGTCTGGGGAGTTATGCCAACATACTCTATATTGCTGTACAGATGGGGGTAGTAACAACAGTGTTGGTTTTGGACAGTGACTGAAGGCAGAAATGGAAGGATGTGATG
Organism: Nycticryphes semicollaris; assembly: GCA_013400055.1. Taxonomy (NCBI): domain Eukaryota; kingdom Metazoa; phylum Chordata; class Aves; order Charadriiformes; family Rostratulidae; genus Nycticryphes; species Nycticryphes semicollaris. The sequence continues at coordinate 382,753 of VXBJ01002316.1, forward strand.
CTCAGGAAGCAATACATTTCAGCAGCAGAATGAGGGGAGGATGAGCAACTTGGAAATTTATGCTGGTCAGATGCTACCACTTAGAAAGCCAAACTTCTCAACTGAATCTATAATTATCTGGGCAACATTTTGTAATCATTCTTACTAATGATAAAGTAATAGCAATTCTTCCCTTAAATTCATGAGAAGGCATTGCAAGATCACCAAACATTTGGTTATTTTCACTGCTTGAAGATGCAAGTTGCGCAACTGTGGATGGTATCAAAACTCCTGAAGCATCCAGGCTTCTGGGGATGAGAACAAAATACAGATACCCTGGGAAGCACTCTCTGAAGACAGAAGGAGAGTACAAAACACCTAATCATGGATTCTAGTTTTTCAAGTGCCCTCTGCCTTTTCAGACCAAGCCAAATGCCCTGCTGTGAAAAACTGTTTCTCCCGAGTAATATCAGAGGACTAAGGAAACAGACAGATTATGTTCCAATTTTCCATTCCATCCTACAATTTAACCACGTGTAAGGTTTGCATCAGTTTCTCTGTTTGTAGAACAGCACTACAAAATAAACACTATTATACAGAGCTCTAAGATACTTGCTGGAATGAACTATGAATATGCTAATATTAGCTACAGTAGACATATGGAGTGGGTTGCTGAAAGGTTGGGGAATCTGAATCACAGAATTCTTACCATGACTAATTCTGATACCTACTTAAAATAAAACTGAGGCACTGCAGGGAGAATTATTTCTGATCATTTCATTGCAATATTTGAGGATATTTCCTTGCCATTTTCTATAGCATTTAGTTGTGAAGCTACACATGATGTTCTTGATATTGTCTGCAAAAAATGGAGCATGGATTTTTAATGAAAGGTACTCACTTCCCTTTCTGTTGATGTCAGTAATTTCTTTCTTGTACAAAACATGCTAAAAGGAAACAGTAGTCGAAGAGACGATTCTGAAACTATTATTTGATGTCACACACCTCATCTAAGCCATTTCCCATGCAAAACAATGAAAATCCAAACACATCTGAAAGAGCTCAGAGGAAAAAAAAGGAAGTTACCCAGTTCAGAAGACAGGCCATAGCAGTAACTAAGAACAGCAACTTAAACTGCATCTGAGGGAATGGTTCTTGGCAGCTAGATATATTAATGCACATCGAGATGCAGTGGTGCAAAGCTCTCCATAGTGGCAGATCTACAACTATAAATGGTGTAGCTGCAACAATAAAGCTTTGCACCGTAGCTAAGAATGGCATCACCAAAACCCTCAGTCACACAAGCAGTCCTGAATCAGGGGACTAATCTTTTTGTCAAGGATTGCCAGGGGAACAAAATAAGCCACTTTATACAGCATTTCACCACTACTAGAAAAAAAATTAGCATCTCACCAAATATCTTTTGTGGTTACTGGCAAGTTCTCTAAGATTAAAAAGAACATTTATTCAAATATTTCCAATAGGCTAGAGGAACTGCAAATGGCTGCAGCACTGGTTAAGCAAGAGATGCAGTATGTGCAACAGAAATGTCAAAGATGTATACTGAGTAATGTTTGTTAGTGCTTTCCCCATTAACACCATAATCTCTAACACAGAGAAAGTCTAGTCCTCATTTAAAGAAAGTTCTTACTCACTACTGGGATCTTGCTCATATATGGACCTTTTTAACATCATTAAATGTTACAAAACTAAATGCATAGGAATAAGAATGAGACATAACATTGTAATTATGAAAGTAGGAGAATCTTGTCAGGAAAAGTTTCCCTTTCCTTTTTCCCCTCAATTAATTTATTTGCTGCTATCTCGTTTATACAGAACTTCAGCTGGTATACAAAGGCAGTTCTTGATCTGGTGAATACTGAACTATGCTAATTGAAGTGTCTTTTGTTGTTGTTGTTTGTCTTTTAACTATAATGAAAATTTCTAATTGGAATTTACAACCTTGCCTATGGTGTGGTGTTATCACAGATGATATGCAGGAAGAGATTTATGGTGTCTGTCCAGAAGATGAAGAATAATGGCTCTGGCTCACAGGTGAATTACACAGTTCCTTAGTGAACACTTAGGACTAGCTTAAAAACCTCCTGGAGGCAAAGAGTCGTTACCACATAATTATGTGACAGATAAGTCACAGCCCATATAGTGAGCAAGTCTGATGGATGGGATTTTCAGATATTTTTGTCTTCATCATTCATAATTTACTCAAGCATGATGCCGCTAGTGATCAATATTAAAGACCCTCAGCGAAGGAAGCCAGTGCAGAACATAGTTGCAGCGTGTGTAACTTGGCAAGGAAGTACAGAATCGTATCTGCATTTCACCAAAGTCATGTTTCTAGTTCAGTGTGAGATCCAGATACAGAGGATAAGATTATCTTATTGCTGTGTGTTTACTTCTGAGACAGCAGGAGGATTCAATTGCTGTACAGTCATATCATATAACGGACAATTCCATTGGTAAAACCACATTCCATAACGTAAGTGGAGGATAATAGGGTACTTTCAAGAAAGCAAATAGAAAAGGTAGTCAGAGAAAAAGATGATTCCAACTGGAGGGATTTTGTTTCCCCAATCGCTCCCACAAATACATCCATTTCCTTTATGTCATTTTTGCTTATGTTACTTTTCAGAGTGAGATAGTCTTTACATCTCTTTTTGAACAGCATGTTCTAGACCGTGTAACATTATTTTTACTACCAAGATTTGCCTAGAAACACTTTCACCTACACCCATACACTTAGCCACTTGGGGAGATATCATGTCTTAACACTCTTGTTTGCCAAGTTAAAAAATCCAGTTGCTGTGTAAGAAAATGGAAAAGTTTTGGTAATTTGAGTCTTCAGCACATACTAGAGTAACAGAACAACAGCAGAGAAAGAAAAAAAGAAGTTTTAGAAGAAGTGCTTTCACAAGAACAGGGTTTGGAATTTGACACAGCTGTATGGTGTGAAGAAGCTGGCTGTACATTTTAGAGTTGTGAAAATGAAACAGTAAATATATCAAGTAAAGAATATGTTGTTTCAGATAATGTATAAACAAACTGTGAGTATACATAGGTATGTATGTACAATGTTTTAGAATGCATTGTTTCATTTAAAAGACATGCACAGCTACAGACCAGAAATTAAATCTTTTATCAACAAATCTGTGTCAGTGTTGACTCTCATATTCCTTAAATTCTTTCCAAATATATAAACAAACTTGACTGTCAAAGCACTAATTATCAATTTATGGTAGAAATAACATTCTAGCTTTTTACAAAAGAGCTGCTAACCATCTTACAGAGGTATTGTTGCAGGAAAACAACGACAGGTACAAGATGGTTCCTCCTACAGAGTCTACTAAGAAAGAGCAGCTGCAATGTCAGAGATCATTAAACAAACTAACCTGTGGTGTCATTCCATGGCAGATGTACATGATTGGGATATTCTCCGTGTCTGGCCCTTGATCAAGGCACAAATCACTTTTCAGGGAATTCTGCAGCTAAAATAAACAAAAAGAAAAAGAAATAAAATCTCACATGAGAAAAATGTGGTATGATTACTTTCTTTTCACAGAAAGAAAAAAAAGTAAATCTGTAGTTTAGCAAGGAAATATGCAAAATTAAAAATACTTGTTGCAGTGAAGGCATTGAAGAGAAAGCACCTGGACTAAATTCTTCCTTGCAGGTAATTTAACACTACTGATTTCAATAATGTTGCAGAAGGTTTCAGGGAGGGTAGATTTCAAAAAGCCTTCAGAGATAGCAATGGTTTTTGATATAAATGTTTAAAGTATTACATCTAGTTACTCTCTGGTATACACTGTATACAATACACAATCTTTTACCAAGGCAGCTAGTTGAGCCTTATAGATGGGAGTTTCAAACATAGCAGAAAGCCCTGTAATTAAACAGCTTTTCAAAATCACTCAGGAGAGTCTTCTGATTTCTGGAAATAATTCAAAAAAATCCTTTCTGCTGACACTTAGAGACTTCTGGCCAATTGGTATGCACTAGCTCTTCTTTGTGTTATTCCAGGCTAACCCACGCACAGCAACCTGGCTATGAACAGACTGCAAAGTTATTGGCCCTGTTCATCACAAAGTCCTGTGTATTACCTGTGCAATGCTGAGACAGAATTTTCTGAAATTGAAGTGCTAAATTAACAAGCACAGATAGCTGGAAGGCCTTTTTAGAGTGTGAGGCCAAAGCTGTGGATTGCATACCCATGAGCATGTATAAAGGTGTTCATTGGTATAAGAGCAGTTCAGAGAATATGAGAGAATTGTCTGATGGAGGGAATGAAGAGGTGATGTGGTTTGCAAACACCTGTTTGCAACTGGGCAGTCCTGGCAGTTGTGTACACAGGCCTTCTTTGAGGAAAACAAATTGATATGTGTAGAAAATGCCCTGGTTAGGGGTGGAGCTAGGCCAACTTTTTGTTCAGTGAGAGAGGCTCTTGCTCTTACTTGTTGCTGTGGCAGCCAGGGTCAACTGAACTGGTTGTTTACCCTGTGGAGGGGTCACGCCTGTGGGGAGGAGCAGACAGGTCAGGTGACCCAAAATGTCCAATAGGGTATCCCATCCCATCTGTCCATGCTCAGTATAAAAGCTGAGGGATCAAAGGGCTGTCTTTCTTTGATGACTGATGCCCAAGGGAGGAGGTGCTGTCAGTTGGTCTACCTTCAACCCCCATCAGTGTTCCAGAATCCAGTTCCTATTTCCTGCCAGTGAAATCTCCCTGGAAGCTTTTTGATATATTTTTATATATATTTATTATCTATTCCATTATTTCCTTTCTATTTTATTATTAATATTTCATTAAAGTAGTTCAGTTTTTTCTAAACTCATAAATCTCTCTCTCTCTTTTCTTCCTCTCCTTGGAGCGAGAGGTAGGGGAGAACATCTGCTGACTTGTTGGTGGCCAACTTGGCCTAAGTTGTGACAAAAGGAAAGCTAGAAATGCACCAGTATGTAACAAGCATGGACAAGCCAGAGACCCATGAACTCATCTCTACAAGATTCCCAACTCCAAGCCTAACTCTAAATTCAATAACAGACAGGACAAAACTCAACCTTAAAGAGAAAATATGCATTAGATATCAATACTGGCCTTATTGTTAGCTGCAAGCCTTGAGATTTAAATACAGTTTCCTCTCTCAAAGCTTTGTATTACTTAGCCATAAATGTATCCACAGCCATGACTCTAATCTTACATTAATCAGACATTAGGCACCGTTCTATCCAAACCAATGATAAATATCAGCTGTATTAGTTCATGCTTAGATTCATCATTTTCTCCAGCTTTTCAAAACTTCCTCCATATATTCAAATGCTAATGTTTGTCCTAGCCCTAATGTGAAAGCCTTTCCCACAAAGAATCCCCATAATAAAGAAAGCAAAAAAATCTGCCTTGACCAACATCAGCATTCAACTTAGCTGGGAGGGCTGACTCAGCAGTAAACCAGATACAGAGATTTTAAGAGTCCCAAGACATTAACCCAATAGCAGCTGTCTGATAATCAGGCACTACAGAAAAGAAGACAGAATAGTATATTCCTTTTAAAACCAGTCCTCTTCTTATGAACCTTATAAATGAGCAAACAAACAAACAAAAAGGCTTTTTACATTTAATTTCTCAAACTCCCAATCACAACTATACAATGAACTTACAATATCTGTATGGAAATGATCCCTACAGAGAACATTAAAAAAAAAAAAAAAGTTGAGGCCCAGGGTCTTAGGAACCATCTATTTCCAAAATCTAGTGGCTTTGTGGCAACCAGCAATTAACTTGGGTAACGTCGTTTTAGACTACCAAGACTTCATCTTAATTACAACTCACCAGTCCCACGCTAAAAAAGGAAATAATTAGTCTCTTTCAAACTTAGAGCCTTACAGAATACAGAGATAAAACGGGCTACTGAAATTCTGAATTTGCAAAATTTTCTCAGACACCAAACTGAAATCAGGGAGCCAGTCTCTACACTAAATACATCAGCTTTTGGCCAACTGACATTGCTTTCTCCTAACTCTAAGGGTACTGCAGAATTCAGAAAGAAATTGGATTTCCAAGCCTTTACTCTGCCGTCAACCTTATCCCTAGCTATACACCACAGCATAAACTAGACAAGAAGGATACAACTATTTTCCTAGCTCTCACAGAATAGGAGGAAATTTAGGATTCAGGAAATAAATGTGAGTAGTAACACTGTAGATGCCTATCTCATAACCCTCACACCTATTCAGATAACTTTTGTAATTACTCAGTATTTTTATAAATTAATGATACTCCTATAGTAGCAATATCTCTATTTTCTACAAATAAATGAAGTAAGTTGATGAATGGAAGCACTTAAAGACTGAGCAAGCAGCTGACCTGCTTTGAAATATCACACCTTTCTCCATTATACGAGATGCAAGCAAACGGAAATGCAGACATGACGGAAGATTAGAGATACAAATAATTCTTCTACTAAAAAGATTGGGGCAGTTTATCTTTTTGTTTTGTACAATCATATTTATAAAACAGTAAGCTGTGAATTTCAGAAAATGCTCCCCCTTTACCTGTACCTTTACCACATCTTTCTTAGCTGAGGAGACTACTCTCACGCTGCAGACAAAAAAGCCTGCACCATCTGCATTATTATGCAGTACCTAAATATGTATGTTCTGCTGACCAATGAGTTTAGTATTTCTGTAACAAACTCTTCTGATTCTTTTTGGTTTGTATATTGCCAGCAAGGAACCTTCAAAGGCTGATGAAAAAGCCTCAGCAGAATATAAAATCATAGGCTGCCGCTTCGCTGATTTTCTTGTTGACTTACATGATGCAGAGTTAATTGTGAGATTGCACAACAAGCAGCTTAGCTATTCCACTGTCTTCCTTTTTTATCTAGGATCACTTTTACCTGCAATCAAAGATTTTTTAGCCAGAAATACCTACAAGCAGAACTATGCACTTATTAGCTGCTATGCCGCCTTCTCCTCGGGAAACTCTGCTCCTGATGAGATCATGGCATCACTGAAGGCAATTCTGCACAGTCTACAGGAGAGGCTCCTTGCACACGGGTGTGATTTTGGCATTGTTCTGAACTGTTTTGGAAGGTAACTGCTATCTCATGCATTTAACAACCACCTAAACCTTTGTTGGAAGTGTTTTTCTTCTCTTTTTTGCATGAAAAGCCAGCATGATAATTTTAACTGATCATCAAAGGGATCATGGAATTTTGTGGGGATCCAATCACTTCTTTGCCAAAACAGAGCAGTTGCTCTATGGCACCCTCAAGGGTCTTCTCAGAGCCACAGTGGCAAACCACACAATCTTTCATTTGTATGAACTGCTCTTACTTGTTGTTTTTCCTAATTGGGACTTGCATGCAAAAAGGAATCAATTTTTGTGAATGTGACACTGGATAGAGAATGTGATAAGGACATTCTCACTCTACTAGCTTATTATGGGCCCATATTAACCTGCTTCGCTCATCTTCCATGTCATCCACACCTGCCCTCTCTTTTTAGATTACCAGTTTTCCAGGGGCAAGATTTGTCTCTGCTTTAATTAGCACAGTACAACTCAAGCGTGATTTCAACATAGACAAGGGTGCTACTGCCACACAAGTAATGATGATGATTATCCCAAAATAGAGGCAGCTGAGGTTCTAAATTAAGATCTGGCTACAGTATTAAGAAGCTTGCAGTTGAAATACCGAGCCTATTGTGTTAACTGATCTGCTGCCTCAACCTTCCAAGTGACAACACTAATGTGTCTAAAAAATTATGCCTTGAGTACCTCTGAGTGGAATGCAAGCCATGCAACAAACAAACCCAAAACAATCAGGGAGGAAGAAAACATTCAGAGTACCTCAGCAAAAATTACATCAGAGCAGCTGTATCTGTCAACTACCCAGTCTAACAAGCTATTTAGTTAGTGACTTCAACTTTATCTGACTATTCTACTTAGAGCCAGGCATTGTCTTCATGAATCACTTCTCCTATACACCTTTCTCCCCAACTTTTTTAGAATGAGAAATGTAACCAAGATCCTTACCACCCCATAGGCGACAGTATCTGAATACATTCTCATTTCTGGATACACGCTGACAAGATACCACCTAAAGGTCTTGCACTGGAGTTTTTTCCTCAAAGCCTTCCTCTCAGAAATATCACCAATATCAATTCCGGAGTCCTGTGCATAAAACAAAGAACAGAAAAAGCAGAAAAGACATCAGTGATACACTTCTGTGTAAACTAATCATCCAGAGTCTCCCTTATTGTGAAGAAGATTATGATCTATGATAAATATCAGCTTTTGGTTGTGGAGTGAGTCCATCACTCACACACACTCCATGAGTGCTCCAATTAAATATGGTACAGGTCAACATGGCGGGGTCTCTTTCAAAGTCTGCTTTGGTCAATGGAACCACTCCTACTGATTGCAGTGGGCTTTAGATCTAGCTTCCAATGAATATCACCGTTGTTCTCTAATTTCCTGGCACTTTCTAAATCCGAACGTAATTGGCAGTAAGTAGAAAGTTGCCCTAGAAACAACCTTATTGCTGGCATCCCACTGTGGCCTAATCATTACTATATGACACTTACTGGCCATTTCTGAAGTCTGGGTTTACTGCTTCACTGCAAAGAGCAGAAGCTCTGCTCACCCTTCTGAAATATCACTTATTAAATTTCTCTTGTAATGTAAAAATAGAAGTTGCTTTTTTTTTAGGAGCAATTGCAGAATATTCTCTCCTCTGATTTTTATTCTCCTTTACATTTCTGACTAACCTAATTTCTACTTATCATAAGAGCAGATCATAAAGCATTAGTTTCATAAAGTCCCCATATATAAAAATCAATAATTTATCACATTAAAATCACACAGTGGAACTTTTTAGAGAGGGATCTAAGTGCAAATCCATGGCTGCTATTTGACAGGAAGTAAAATGAGACATTTTTTGCTCCACACTGCTCTATCACTTCTGTCTCAGATCAAAATGCAGAATAAATACATTTTCACAGGGAAATCCTATAATCTGTCTACTTAAACACCAGCCCTTACTGGGCCATAAACACCCCAAAGATTCTGTCAGCCACCAGATATGGTTTAAAAATAACATTGGAAGCACCGAAATTTCTTAGTTATGCATCTTTATAAGTATCTGGGTTTCTGAGCTGCTTAAGCAATTACTTCTTACATCCCAAAGCGGTGGAACAAGTCCATTTTATTATAGAAGCATTTCTAACTAAAGTAAAGTTGACTTTCACATTAGCAAAGTATACTAAAAAGTAGGAAACTGACATCTAGCATTAACAGGCATAACTCAAATTAAACTTTACAAATTATCAACTCCCCTCTGCTCAACCCTACATAATAAAACTTTATGTGGAACTACTCCTTGAGTGATCAATTTTTCCTGATTTTGCTAGGAAGTGACTAGACAGAGGAACTTGCTGTGGGGTGCTGTAAGACAACCGACTGATCCCATGAAAACTCCCTCTTTGGCTGCACTTGCACTTGCCAGTGTATCTGCCACTTGTGTGTAGGAAAAGCATGATGCCAGCACGCAGACATTTGAATTCCAGCACTAAGAAGGCTTCCTGGGATCAAGTACTAAACTGGTTCAGTGCATCCCAACTCCTTTCCATGCAACCCTGCAGGCACCAATGCTTGTTTCCTCACAGTTTATTGTGTAAGGTAAGAAAGATCATCTAGGGCCTGAGTAATCACATCCTCCTGTGCAGGTGGAGAAGGAAAATGTCTCACAAGTAGCACATTGGCTTTAAAACCAGCGACAACTCAGTGTATTCCCCAAAGCTGAGAATATGATGGAAGGAAAAAAAGAAAAAAAAAACAAAACCAAAAACATAGGGGAGGACACATAGAGAGCACAGCTCTTGCTTCTTGGACTTGAAAAATCCTTCCTTTGGGTTTTAAGTGCTTGTTCTGAATCTATTTCTCAAAGTAATTTGGAAGCAGAAATCACCATGGTATTTGAGATCCCCATTTTGAAGCCCTCAGTACTGCAGAGCCACCCACAGAGATCCCAGGAGAGCAGTGACAGCATGCTGCCAAATGAGTCTAACTCCTTTTTATTATTACCAGTCCTCAGACTAAAACTTTTGGAAACATCTGACCGTGGGGCTTCTCAGATATCTGGGAATACTTCCATGGAAAAAACCAGGTCCTATGGTTAACATTTGGAATAAAACATTTCATAAAAAGTCCCGACTGCTGTAACTGAGTACTTTTCTGTCACCTACACAATCCATTACCAGTGCGCTATTTCATCAGCTTCCAGATAGAGAATTATTCCTGTAGTTACCCACTTGTATAACAGGATTTGGCCATGCTATCTGTCTGTCCTCTCTGCATGGCTCTCCTGATGACATCTTGACATCTTTTTGCCTAAGCTGAAGCTAGGTTTGATTTAAAAATTGTCCCTCTTTGGTATTTCACCTTTAATCTTGAGGTAAGCAAAGATGAAAGAGAAATGTTGCCATCCTGACGGTTATCTAAATTTGACCTCATCCATCCCCAGCCTGTCTCATCCACCATCTCTCTGCCCCCTGCCTATTGGAAGTCTGTATTACAGGTACCCCACAAGCTTTAAGTTATGTTTTAGGTTGCTTCTTTACACTGAATACTCCTTTCTACTGATGTTTCTACACCAACCAGAGACTGCATTGCTCCTAACCTTTTGATGTACAAAAGAGGACTCCCATTAACGATGTAGGATTTCTTTATACTGATTGATTCAATTACAGTGTTTGGGATTGTAATTCTGTACTGCATTTTCCTTTTTTTTCTTTAAAAGGCCAGAAGCTTTCCTTAAACACGTACTTGTTTCCTTCTGCTCTAGAATCAGCTCAGTGCTTGCAAAGTTTATCCTGGGAAAGGAAAAGGAAGTCACAGGGCTTCAGAGCTCTTCCCCTAATTCTTGGCACCAGGCCTCTTGCCATCAACACAAAGATGCTTAGAACAGCTTCAAATTACACAACGGATTTGGGGAACTTGAGCACGTGCCAGGCTGTCAGAACAAAACAGAACCCCAGCACTCTTCTAAGTCCTTCCTTATTTTCCACATGGCAACAGACGGAAGCTGGGTGATCAACGCTTGAATGTACCTTGCTGTAAGTCACAGACTCTGACAGAAAAAACTTTCTGATGATCACAAAGGTGCTGTACTGTCTCTGAACACCCTGTAGCAATTACTAGGCAATGAGTAGATTCAGGCTTTTTAGGTGTGATACAACTGTGAAAACTAAGCTGTTTCCCAGTGTATTTTAGATAAGTATATGGGCATGTGTGTGTTTATTTGTTTTTCTACAGTGGTGAGAAATACAAATGAAGGTTCTTTGTGCTACAGGTTCCGTCATACACAGAGTAATAGATTTCTCCCTACAACAGAGGCATCTCATTACATTGCAGCAGGGGCTACCGCTATTAAAAGCTGATTTAGCGCTTGCCATTTCCAGCTTTTAAGTCTGCACTATGGTTTGACAGCAGTAGCCTTTGTGAAGATGAAGAGAGAATATAATCTGCATTGCAATTTATTCAAGCAGTTCAGTGCAATGATTAAGTACATTTGTGGTGGGAAAATGGCTGGAGATGGAATTAGTAATAAAACTTGTTATTCCTCTTCAAAACTGTAAACAGAGTCAGTTTTGGCAGTACAAGATCTACCATGCAAACACCTTGATGCACTTTGTGACCTGAAGAAATCAGTACAATCCACGCACTACATGTATTTTTCATGTGTTTAACAAAATATATTTGTCTCCTTTGTTTAATAAATAAGTTTTAAAATTTATTATAACAGGTTTCTTTTTTTCTGACCTATCAGCACAGTCAAGACTGTTATTATTACCTGTTAAACTTCCATTTAACAAGTAGTAACAACAACCACTTAGCTTTGTATTATACATTAATTTGATTTCCAAATTGAATTCAAATCTCAACTTTGCACAAGATTAAGCACCAACACCATCACATCTGGATGAATATTATGAAAATATGTGTATAATACTGTGTGTACTGGTTAGCAAATTGAATTTCTAAGTTTTCTGTTAATGCTATATTTGCAAGTCAAAAGATCGAAAGTTGATCAATCAATGAAGATCAGCCAATCTTCAGAAAAGTAACTAACAAGAAAAAGTAGAAATTGAAATGTAAATCTATTAGGTTAATCACAAATAAATTTAATTTTAAATTGTTTTGATGTAAAGTAAGTAAACCTATCTTCCAGAAATGTCTGTATGCACTGCTGTGCGATTACTCAAAACAGGGACACGTAGAGGGTAGCTTACATTCTGTGAACATGGGACTACCTTCCAGTAAGATCCGTTCCCTACACCAGATCATAAAGGGTTTCTTTCTTGGTGTATTACGTGGCTAATTCTGCAACCTGAAAATAGGACAATGACTTCCCCACTTTGCCAAAATTATCTAGTTTTAACCATGAGAGATGAAGGAAACTATTGAAAGCAGCTGAATCAACATCAGTATTCATATATCTAGCTGGGTTTTGGTTTTTAACTTTGTTTCCTTATTAAACTAAAGAAGTACAGCATTTTGTTTCTTGAACTTAAACTGCACTAAAACCAGTTTCTCTGAACAGCTGCAATATCACTCAGAGAAATTTTACAGATTTTCATAAAGAAAAAATAAATAGCCCAAGTTCATTTATTAAGTCTAGAATATTTGCTTTTGTTGTCATGATGAGAATAGCACACTAGAAGTCAAACTTCAAATTCAACTACAGCCAAGGTTTCCAATGTGTAGGTGGAAACAACTTATTCTACATGGGTTCTGAATATTTTCCAGAATAGTTACAGCCACCTTTCCAAGAGCCCTAAAGCTCTTAACAGTTCATAGATTAAATATCAATGACTACAGAAGAACAACAAAAGTTAGATGTCAAACTGAACTCTCAGGTTAGCCATCCAACACTATCTTTTCAATACAATGGACCAACCATTGCTCATCTAGGGAAAAGAAATCTGACAAGCAGGCCAAAAGGGACTTGCAGCTGGATTCTGCAATATGTCATGACATCTATCAGCCACTCTTCCTCTGATGTGAAATTTATTCAAGAGTCATACACCCACGTTTGAATTGATATGTGTTAACATTCTGCCCTTTTGCAAAAATTCCCTCTCTAATCTAGTGGAATTATAGCTCTCTCTGATGGTAAATAAGAGAACCAAATTCAAAATAGGATGTGAAATATAGATTTGATGCTTCTTTTTCCCACATTTCTGCAGCTACTAGATTAAAATCTCCATGAAGAATCATTGGTGAGGATGATGAACTTGACAACAAATTAATGTTTAAGAAACTTGAAGACAAAAAAATTATTCCAGAATAAGACAAAACTACATATATAAATTTATGTATAAGCACGTATGTATATCTTATGCCTATATGAGAGACATAAATAACAAAATCCTAGCAGAAAAATAAAAATTCAGAGTAGGAACTGAAGCTAAAACTTGCAAACACTGTTTTTTGTGACTTACCTCCTGGGGTATGTTCCATGCCATATAGACATGGCTCTTAAATTCATCCATCCAGACTTCAGCCACCCTTAGTGCATTTCTCCTGACATGAGCAGTTAGATCTTCTGTGTATGGTTTATGTGCTCTTTCAATGTGGGCAATCCTGGAGCAAGGTAGAACCTCAACACTTCCTCCACATTGCCATACCTAGAAGGAATAAAGACATTCTGCTAGTGAGAACTCCCTATACCACTGCTGTCCTTTAGTAAATACACTGAAATTATTTTATTTCTATGCTTGTCATTGTTACAAAGGAGTATATCAACTCAAGACTATACAGGCTATACAGAGGTGTTTTTTAGACAGTTGTGAGTGGAGAGAGTTATTACTATGAAATTACTATGAATGCATTATTACTATTACTTAACCTTACTACAGAATTATTACACTACCAGTAGCCTCTCATCACAATATTCCTGGATAAATTTAGCTATCCTCAAGATTATTTAAAAAATTATTTACAAAGCATCCAAAACAATAGTGTTTGGGTTCAAGTTTTAATGACTTGCAGGCATTTCTCTAAGATTGTGCACAGTCCATCTCAATGCATACACGCATTACTCAGAATCTTGAACTAGCCAGCCTTGTTTAAAAGGGAAACTAAGCCAATCAACTTTTTAAAATCACTAAAGTTTCAGGTTCTAGAAAGACTGGGAACATAAATGCATCTCATGCTTTGCTTCAAGCACAGCTCAGAAAGGATCATATTTATTTCTTTAGAGAAGGGACAAAGACTAAGACTGCATAGTGAAAATGTTCTACGAACAACTTCAACACACTATTCTTATACATTATAATACATTTATAATGTGGGTTACTGTACTTGCTTGAGTGTGTTTCAGTTTTGCCCACTACTGCAGCTGGGAATGTCCATAATGTTACTTATAAGTATTGCATTCATTTCTGTTTTTCTCCCTCTCTGCTTTTAACAAGAGAGAAAGCAACTTTGGCAGCCTTAACAGTCAGTGAAGTACTTGAATTACTCTACATAGAAGCACTTTTACTTTTATGTACATCTTGTATTATGTAAACTTCCTAACAAGATCAAGGCAGCCCATTCATAATGGTTGAGTGGATGCTGCTCAGGTGAAAACCCAGATGTACTCAAACTGTTTGATCCCGCTGAACAAGTACCTCAGTGTCCCAAGGCATTTGTATTCACTGTGACAGAGTTTACCTTACGATACTGCGAGCAGAGATTCCTGAGGCTTGGTAACTCATACCAAGAGAGCAAAAAATGGGAGTGAGGGTACTCCTTCCACATACAGCTCATCCAGGAGTATGTTCTGACCTCTCTCCTACAGACCAGGGATGTGGGTTTGGCAGAACATCATGTTCTGTAGCTGATCTCAGACCCCTCAGGTCTGCCTGTCCTATAGGCATATGCTCAACTAAGGAGGCACTTTGTTCAGTCATTCATTTTATATATTTAGACATCTGGCTTGAATACAGCATTTAGGCATTTGGCAGCTTCTAAGACCAGAAAATATGGCATGGATTCAGAATGTTTACAAAGCCTTTTCTGAACTGGTGCCTAATTGCATTCAGCATATGCTGGTAGAAGAGATAGAGCCTTGGTTTTCAGAGCTCTCTGGAAGATGAGCAATCCCATGAACCAACTGTATAGTCGAGAAGGGAGGTGAAAAGACTACAGTATGTCTCTGTGTCCAGAACCTGGAAATACTTACGATTAAATAAACATAATCATTACCAACATCAGAGCAAAACTGAGATGATCCTAAATACTTTAAAACAAATGGGCAATTGATCTGGTGCAAGAATAAATAATCTGTAAACAACATATGCTATTTAGAAAGACAGAGCACAAATAAAGTGGAAAATCCAGTTTAACGATCTAACAAAAATAATAGTTTGTTGAACATTTAATTCTAAATGGTTCAGATACATTTCCTAATAAAGATTAAACATGAAGTATCATCAGGCTTTGTTCACACAATGCCTGCTTTCAGTCCAAGCCATTTCTCAGTATGGCATTGACATCCAGCTGTAAATTGTTTCAGAGTTACTCACTGTACACTGTTTAAATTAGTATCATAAAAGACAAGGAAGATGCAGAGATGGTCATAACTTAGCCTAGGACAAGACAATTCACACAGCGCATGTGCTGCCTACTCTGCCGAGCCTTTGCTCATTCTAACAGGGATGGCCTTGATCCAAGCCCAATATGTGCACACCAAACCTATTGTGGGATTTTCGGAGTTACGTCTGAATGCCTTCTTGACAACAACCTGAGCCAAAAATTCATGGTCTATAATAAGCTGAATTTCCAAGTAAATTTCTAGGATCTGAAAATCTAAAAAGCTGACTCATTGATAATTTTACCACTGATTCAGTAAGCAGTGAAATCTAATTTGACTTTATAATTGTCATACGTGTTTTCGAAACACATCCTGAGATGACAAAGTCATTAATATAGTTTGTAAATAACAATTACCCTGAATAAACATCAATTAATCAAATCTGGTGGCCACTCCTTTCTCCCAGCCACTGGCAGTCTTTCTTCTGTTTCCAAAGACTAATTAATTACTCTGCCAGAACCATGGATTCACATAAAAACTTAATGCTAAAAGGGAGTTGTCAATACACATGCTGGCAGAACAGGCAGGTTGCATTAAGCAACTTCAAAACGTCAAAATTATTTCTAAGCAAAAATCTTCTGCAATCCCTGAAAATGTGATTAGTATGTATCAAAACCAGACTACAGATATATGCTAGTAGTTTCCATATATCAAGATGATTAAAAGTCCTTTAATTAATAACTTTCTAAAGTGGAAGACACAAGAAACACATGCTGAAGATACAGGAATCATAAATTACAGAGTTTGCGGTTACAGCACTAAAGGAGTAGCAGTACCCTGAGATGTAGGCTACAAAGCCTTGCAGAGCACTAGCAGAGTAAAAGCAGATGCAATACTTCATAAAGACAAAAGGCCCAATCCTGACTTAGTCAGCTGGTCACATCTAAGACAAGCCATTGTAACTTTCCCTCCTGTAAGCATGCTTTGCCAGTGGGATTACAGTACAGCAAGAAAGCTCTTTTCTCCAAACATTTGATTGCACTTAGGGAGAGGCCAGTTGCAAAGAAAGAAAAAGTACAGAGGCATTAAGTAGTATTTTAAAATGGCACGCACCTCTCCTGGAAGGGATTCTGGATTCCCAGCTCTTTCAAATGTGCAAAATCTCCAGCCAAGGAATGAAGAGCTTTGTAAGTCATACGCTAAATATTAAACACTACACTGAACAGGATATATGAATACTAAACAATATAACATGATTAACTGATTGCTACAGAAAGTGTTAGGTGAGATTTTTTTTATCATTCTTCCTGATTATATTTGAAATAATGAAATTTCTTGCAGCTTGGTCAAAGAAACCCATCCATTTTTCCTTTTTTCCCTTCTTAGACCAACTGTCCACTTGAATCTGACCACTCCTAGCTCCTCCATCTCCTTTGTTCAGGGTACCCCAACCATTGTGTCAGAGCCATTGTGGATGCCTGGGAAGTATTTCAAGACATATATAAAGGTATAAAACTCACATCAGAAGTGCACAGGAGAGACTCATTAATTACTCTGAACCAACATCTTTTGGTTAAAGACAATTTTTAGGTTTTTTAAATTAATATTTTAATACTAAGAAACATATTTTCTTAAAGACTCAACTCAGAGGGAAGTTGCAAAGCTTTTTACAGTGGTTAGTTCTTCATCTAGTAAAACTTCTGTAGACAACAGGTTGTCTTTGTAGTTCAGAAATAGGTATAGAATTGAGAGGTCAATTCCTCATGCCTTCATATGTTTCTCCTGTGAATTTCACAGCTCTTTTCTTGCTGTCACTAGGAATCTTTATTCAGGCTTCATCCATAGTGAATAGCAGCTTTCTAGTTCTCCAGCACTGTTATTTTATGTGATGGCTATAAATAAATACAAAGGTTTAAAATCAGTGAAGCTTTTCCAAATTATCAGTCATGACTTTAGCAGGAACTCTAAAGATAAAAGTTTCAAAGACTTTTTTTAACAACATGGAATGGTTTGAAATAAAATGTTGTATCTCTAAGTATACTGTCGCCACAAGCAGTAATACTTAACGACAAGCCCATTTGTACAAATTGCAAAGAAAAAACCTGATGAATTTCTTAAACTATGCTTACAAGGAAATACAGCACCTTTTTCTGTTGCCCATGAGGATATTTTACCTATGGCACCAAGAGGTGGAAACTGCAAGCAATAGTGTCACTTTCCTGCCAAATCTCTAAACATACATATACACTTGTCAAAAAACCCCATTGGTTTCCATCATTGTGATACAATAAACAGCAATTGACATTTCATGCTGTAAAAGCATCAATTGCAAAACTGTACCAATGGGTCTCAGGATTTGCCTTATGGCAATAACCTTAGAAATTTTTCAAGTGTAAGGGCCTGTGTATCTTTGGGAGCACTTAGCATGATTGCTGGAGTGCCAGCAACGCAGAAGGTTTGCTTTCCTTGGAGGAATTTCTTGACATTCCGGTCCTGCTGGTTCACTTTGAACAAACAGTCTTTTAGGAAAAGAACACACCAACTGGATTTTCCCTTCCAAAGAGCTCTCAGAATCCACTTCAGTGTGTTTTCAATGCTCCTTCCCAAGTGTACCTTAGAAAGGCCTCTTTATTCTCAAATTTCCTGAGGAGGTTCTTGTATTTGGTATAGCCCCAAGACAGGCTTAGAGGGCTTTCTCCTCTTGAAAGTGTTCCTTCATCACTCGCAAAAGGTAGTAAAATTCCATTTAAAAAATCAAGGTGTAAAGGGACAGTAGCAGTGCCAACGTGACTTCTACCCCTTACAAAGCTGAAAGTCTGAAATCAGTGAAACCTATGACCTAAAGTAAGCAAAGCAAGTGGGAGACAGTAGGAACATTAAATTAATACTGTGAATCAATTTGAGGGAATAAAAGGGGGTTGGGATGGGGGTGGGGGGTTGCAATCTCCCTTTTAAATCTTAAGTTGTTATGATTTATGTGGAAAATTTGTCCAAGCTCTAAGAACTCCTCACTCTTAATGTACTGAAAGTACGTCTACATGTAAGCAATAATTGTGGGGCTACATTGGTATGAATTTATGTTCAGTGAGGTTAAAATAGCCCCACAGAGCAAAGAAAGAACATGTTCTTCCCATTGCAAGAGCCAGGAAAGCAGAGAACAGGAAAACTGCAGACATAACACAAGTGGTGACACAAGAGATTGGCTGCAACTTGCATTCTGTTAAAGGAGTAAAGTAGGAAGAACTGGGAAGTCCAGTGGGGTCGCACAAGTGAGGCAGCTGCAGAAATAGTACCACACCAAATGGCTTCTTTAAGCGTTCTGCAAAGGTGTAAACCTAATACCGCTGTGCTTATCATCCCTCTCTCCTTCCCACGAAAATGATAGTAGTAGTGACAGCATTCACACAGCCTTCAGTGTGCAGCAGGGATGGGTGACTCACACATCCTTAGAAATGTCTAAATCAATCTGTTTATAGTTGGGTTTTTTTAGAGCAAATTCCATTCATACCTGGAAAATCTGTTTCACTAGACAAAGGGTCTCTATTTCTCTTTAGTTTTATATCCACATCCTTTAGTAGATCCTTTTCAATTGCATTGAAACATATTTGAATTTGCATATTTAATCAAAACAATTACAATCCTGAAGCTGATCCCTCTCCTGAATATTTAATTTGTACTTCATTATAAAATGATACAACACTTCTTCATTAAAAGTGTTTCTTTTTATCTCTTTAACCACTAAGTGTTCTTTTCATGTTGTAGAAGCTTAATCTAATAAAAATTAAACCCTAAATGATGCTAAGCAGTTTATTAGCATGTACTGCATTCATTAAATTTAAACAGATCATGCAGTTTCTCCAAGAACTCATGTGACCTTTTTTGAAGCCATCAATTCATTTGGGCTGCAAACAAACCTTTTTAATAATTAAGTGATTTCTCAAAAGGCTGAAGTAATTTCTAGCTTCTGTGAAGTCTGCAAATGACAAAATTTGAAGAACTCATTAAAGATACCCTGAAGATAAAAAATAGCCAGTGTGAATTACTTATTATGGTGAATATAAACAAATAGTTACCAATAACTTTAAAATATATTTTGTGGAAAAATTTAATGCAGTATTTGTGAGTCTTGTTAACCTTTGTCATTAATCATTTACTGATAACCAATAGTGGGTTGATGATTTACAGGCAAGTATGAATAAACCATTTTTATTCAACACTGTGATCTAAGACTGTGATCCTTTTGGGTCTGCATTTTTATTTTGCTATTTTAAGAGGTGACTGCAGAAAGGACAGGGAGAATGATCAGATACAAAGATCACTGAGATCATCATTCATGTTTCCAGTAGCAATCAGTGGGGTTTGGATTGCACCCTGAAAGGTTTTGGATTGTCACCTACATTTGGGTATCTCTCTCTGTAAACCCAGAAACTATACTCACTAGATGAAACATGTTAACCTTCATTAAGGTCATATCTCTACTGAAGTCAGATTATCTTCACTAAATAATGGCAATAGTGACAATAAGTCACAATAAGTCCTCAATTTCAGCCAGAAACTATCCACTGCTTTTCTTACTCCACTGCTCTCAAACAGCTTCATCTCATTTAAGAATTCTGCCCATATAGGTAGAATTAAACACAGAATTCTGGCCTGAGTCACATAAACTCGGGATTAGAAAAATCAGGATGTAGGTGGACAGGAAGAAAAAGAAAATACACTGCTTACTGAAGTTATGTTTTCCTCCCTGCTTCTAGATGCTGAACGGGCTGAAAAAAAGAATCATGCAACTGGCATGTAGCCCTGCAGTGTGGGAAATTAGGGTGTAACTTAATTTGAAGAGGTGACTGCCTATAGTCACAGTTCAGAACAGTATGCATAGAGAAATCAGAGACTGAAAAGAGAGATTTTTTAAAATTATTTCATAAGTTTTACTGAAATCCTGTGAGGTTTCTGAAGACTATTCTACTTCTCATCATCAGGTAATCTATTTGTGTGCAAGAATAGCTTTTTGCCATAATGAAGCTGGTAATCTTAAGATGAAACTGTAAGCAACCTACCAAATCACACCCCCACAACCTAAAATAGTTTTTAAAAGGAAAAAAAAAAAAGGCTTTAGCATAACTAGAGCTGCTCTCAATTTTTAAAATGAAAATTACCCATTAAATCTTACTTTTGAAGTTATCATTAATTGCCTCATAGGCCTCATTTTACATTAATTGTGCCTTTATAAAACACTCTCATTGAAAAAGTAACATATGAAAAGATTCTTCCCATGTTAAATTACCAGTAGTTTCCTTCCTCTTTAAGCTGATTGCTTCATTATGTACTTTTTCAATTGTTTTGTTCTGCAGGGATTAATTTTGCACGTATCTTCATGAGCTGTGAAACTTTTACAACATACTGTTAAACTACGTATGTTGTGTTGCTGGTTTACAATTGCAGGAACTCCTCTATGCCTTGTGTTACTAGGAGATAACATGCTTCAAGGGTCACTGAAGGCATACAGCTTCATTCAGTTCTCTTTCAACTGTGTCTATCATCGCTAGGCACAATAGCTAACTGGCACATAAATGACTACATTGCCAAGTTTAAATCATGAATAGGAAGTAAAATAAATCACTTTTCATCTTAAAAGGCAAAAAAGCAGCAAACCGAATTATCAGATCACCACTGATTTAGTATTCACGGAGCAACTTTCCATCTTGTATTTTTTTAGCTTTCTCTCCCTTACCACAGCTGTACTTAGCCTGATCAGTCTTGTTAAATGTGCACTAATCCTAAAGACTTGACCAGTACCAGAACACCAAGGTAAAAATAGCATAGCATAGCATAGCATAGTATAAGCGTATTTTCAGTTGGAAGGGACCTAGAATGATCATCTTGCCTGACCAATTCAGGGTTCACCAAAAGTTAAAGCAGCATATTGAGGGCATTGTCCAAATGCCTCTTAAACCCTGACAGGCTTCGGGCACCGTACCTTTCTAGGAAACCTATTTCAGTGTTTGACCATTCTTTCAGTAAAGAAATGCTTCCTGATATCCATTCTGAACCTCCTCTAGCACAGTTTTGAACCATTCTCATGTGTCCCATCACTGCACATAAGAGCTCAGCATGTCCCTCTCCACTTCGCCTCCTCAGGAAGCTATAGAGAGCAATGAAGTCGTCCCTCAGCCTCCTGTTCATCATCATCCCTATTAGTCAGATAACCATCCTCAACAAGTATATTTCCAATGTTTTCTTTAGGCCTCGTCTTATTATTAACATACATTAAAAAGCTCTTCTTGTTATCTGAAACAACACTGGCCAGTTTCAACTCTAGTTGAGCTTTGGCCTTTTGCATCTTCTCCCTGCATATACAAACCAAAGCTATGTGATCGTCCAGTGAAGCCTGATCTTGCTTCCAGAGATAATACAATTTTTTTTCCTCTTGAGCTCCAGTAAGGAGTTCCCTGTTCAGCCAAGGTGGTCTTCTGCTCACTTGACTTATAACACAAGGTGCTGTGACAAATGTAAAGGTATCTGGCCTTTGCCTCTTTTACCCAAATATGCTGGATCCATCCTGGTGAGTCCCTCACAGTCATCTACTCAATTCTGTTACACCACAACAATCTCTTGCTCTCCCACACTGGTCTTCCTCTAATCTTTGTTAGATGACTAAATCAGTCTTGCAGTACTGAAAACTCCATGAAAATAAATTCTAGAGAAATCTCACATCAGTATCACGCTAAAACAAATATGGAATCTTTACAGACTAGGCCATGAAGAATTATAATATCAGAAGCTACAATGGCATTGCCACCATGCAGTGGCTTAAAGTGCAGAAAGATATTAAACATAAGGTTACTTTACAATAATGCAGTAATTAGTCTGCGTCTCACCTGAGTCCACTGATTTGTAAGTGCATATTGACTTAAACTTTTTTACTTCTTTCTATACCACTATAAACAACAATTTCCTCTCAGAAAACACCAAAATGTCTGTCTTACTGCCCAGTTGGCAACGTGCAACCACACAGGCACAACCAGTGAAAAAATATCTGTGAGAGATCTCCAAGGGCTTCATCCTCTTACTTGTAGGGAGTACTGATACCACATGTTATTTTACTGAAACTTTACTTTACTTTCCTGAAAGAGTGGTCAGGCATTGGAACAGCCTGCCCAGGGAGGTGATTGAGTCACCACCCCTGGAGGTATTTAAGAAACCTGTAGATGTGGCACTTTAGGGCATGCTCTAGTGGCTGAGATTGTAGGGGTTTTTTGTGTGTGCATGGCTGGACTCTGTGATCTCAGAGGTCATTTCCAACCATGACAGTTCTGGGATTCTGTGTTTGCTGATGCTGTATCAATCATTTTCTCCTGTGGGAGCAGCTAATAAAATATTCTCTCCCCAGAAAGAGCAAAAACACAAAAATGATTCACTGGTAATGTTGTCTGTATAATTGCACATGCTGTAGCTGCAGGTTACCTGCTGAGGCATTCGTGGGTGAAAGGGGGGCAAAAAACAATTATTCTGCTGTAGGTTTGATACAAAACCAGAACATGCCACAGAAAGCCAGTTTGTGTTGATGTCATAACTGACACCCATTTGGAAGCATTACAAGTTACTTATGTTATTCTCCACACAGTTTTTGTTGGTTTTGTGTTGCTGTTGTTGTTTTCTGCTGGAATTATTACTCCGTAAATAGAGAATTTTAATCAGTGTCATCTTGAATTCAGGTTGTTAACACAGTGAGGTACTTTGCAAAACAAAATTAACCGAAGCAATAATCCTCATCACACCCAGAAGCCACTATTGCTTGCACAGGTTTCTAGGCAAGTACTTGCATGATTCTTACTCTGCCAAGGAATTATTTTTATCTTGGTGAAAGTGTGGGCTACAAAAAGCATTGGCTACATCTTGTAAGAAGTAACATTTGGTCAATCTTTAAAATTTTTTCTTGCAGAGTTGTCTAGAAATGATCTCTTCTGAATTCACAAAATAGATAAAAATAAAACAGACATCTGTATTTAAGGCTTTAATGTAAAGTTAAAGAGAAATCACTATCCTAGAAAAAAAGTTTAGAAAAAAATGTTATCTAAAAGTAGCAGCTAAGAATGTTCTTATTCCTGTACTTCTCAGGCCATCCCTTTGCCATCATCACCTAATACTGTTGAACAGCACCTGTGACCATACACTAAGGAGTTTTTCTCTACAGCAAATCATTCCCTACTGAGAAGAGCTATGGCCTACTTATTAAAATCACGTTACAAGCATGGCTTTAAGACCACAGCAAGTGATGATAGCTGTAGTTGCAAGAATGGGGGACATCTAGATTCATTTTCCTGAAGGGAATATAGGCAAGATCTATTTTGCTCAGTGGAGTGCCATGAAAGGGCAGCAAGGACAAAAAGAGACGCTATGCACACATGACACATCCCACTGCTCACTCGCTGTGCGAGCAGTCCTACAATACAGCAGCTTGCTGAGAAATCCTCTCACTTTCACTGCGCCCTCCCAGCCATTTCCACCTCTTGGCACACCAGCCTCTCAATTTTCCTAACACAACAGTTTGTGAGGCAGCATGGTTAAGTCGTAAATTGATTAACATTAAAATTAACCCTGCAGTTTAAGAAAAAGTTACAACGTAAAGGTTTACTTCTGAACTGATGGTGTTCTGAGACAGTGGGTATGGGGCAGCCATTCAGACAACTATGCTGGCACAGCCGAAGTACTGGTCAGAACAAGAGGGTGGCAAGGAGAAGAAGGATTCTCTAGTTCCCCACTAACAGCAAAAGCAACAGCTTCATGTAAGTTCTATAGAAAAACCTGACGGACTAACAGGAAATGAAACACATATATTTATTATAATGTTATTCTATAGCAAATACAACTAATTTCACTACAGCAATATACTGTATAAAAGCAGCGTGCCATACTCTTATATTATACCCACTATAAATGTAATTTTCCTCTTGGGTCAGCTGATGTGAAGTCTCGCTATATCGTTTAGTGGGAGCAAGATCCATTCCTTTTCCCTTGAAGAGCTATTACCTTCTAACAAAATCTCCTCTTACCCATTTAACAGGGCCATTATATCCCTACGAACACAAATTCAACTGCAAACACAAAGTCTTTGTGGCATATTTAATTACCCTAAGATAAAGCCTGGGCTTACATTCCCTTCACTCTGATGATGACTTAGTCTATGACCTAAGGCAAATCACCAACTATTTGTTCAGGCATGCCTATAAGTGGTACAAACAACTTTGTGGTAAAAGATATTTGGAAGCTTTATCAAACATATAGGCTCCTTTAAAAGACAAAATGATTGCTACAGGCTTGCTCTTGATAGAAAATCTTCCACAGGCTTCAGTATGAATTGGAATAGGTCTTTAAAAAGCCCAATGAAATTTAGAGTCGAACCATCTAGTGCAAGATCTAATTGATTGCAATGGATTTGTAGTACTCTGTAACTACAAGTACTGCTTATGCAAGCACAACCCAGAAGCAGAGCCCAAATAACAGTGAGAAATGCCTGCCTTACACTCAATTTTTTTTCACTATAAGGCAGTTACCAACACAGTTCCTGTTTGGTCTCTTGGATAAGCAATGTGATTCCAGTTTGCCCTCCAAATGCAATCTGGTCCCTTAAAAGCACACTTCAATTGGTAATGACTGAGCACCTACCAAAAAGAAGCATTACTCATCCTAACATGAATTCAAGAATATGATTCTGGGGCAGAGTAAATGAATCTTTCAAAAATCCCAGATAAAGTGTCTGAGCTGCTCAAAAAGGATGCTGTCAAATTTTGCATCAACCAGCCTGCCTTTATTTTCTTATGGAGGAAATAAATAGCTTTGCAAGAAAATATTTGCTTGAGGAGAAAATACAGCAGTCCTTCTAATATTCAAAATGCATTCATATTTTGAAGCCATCTGTCACCTTCTAGCTCAAGGCAACAGAACTCTATTAATATTTATTTAATAATATATGCTTAATATTTTACAAATGTTATTACAAAGCTGCAGACAGGAGTAAAAACCTTAGAAGTTAAAATAATACAGCAAATTAGAGACAAATAGAGCTGAGCAGAGAAACTAATTCATCAGAGTCAAGAAGATAATCCTCCAATCAAAGACGTGTTTTCTGTGGCTTGTTAAGGTTTACCAATAATGGATGCTTCAGATACAAGTTTCCAATAGCTGGGGATTTTCTTGCACTCACGTTACACAAATAACTAGGTATTTGTGCAGATGATGCGGAGACAAAAATACCTCCTGGGAGAGAATACTGGCATAAGTCTCCGTTTCGTCAGGGTCTAATTCCTGTCCCTGCACAGTGAATATCCCATCAGTTCAGCTGAAAACAAACCATTTCAGAATTTTTAGAAGACACAGTAATGGCTTCTCCTTTATAATGAAAAGAAATCCTAAATAGGTAGAATTTCTTCTCAGAACCTTCTCAGTTGGGAGATTAAATCTTATTTCACATCACTGAAGATGCAGTTGCTAACAAAGCAAATAAGAGAATAAGGCTTTGACTTTGTGCATAGGCACAGAGACAGTGATTTACCCAGTCCTGTCATCACATGATGCTGCAGCATATGGGCTTGGCTCACAGTTGTGTTACATCCTCTGGAACAAAATTAGTAATATAGGGACGCAGGACCACGCTCTACTTAGCATGTTTAAGAAAACAGGTAGCTCAAGTTATCCTAACTCTTGCTTCTGTTTCTGTAGCTGAAAATAACCTCTCCTGTTCTTGTACATGCTTGCTCTTAAACACTTATGCATAAAATTTCCCAATAAAGGAAATAAAGTGCCTAAACACTGCAAAGAATGGGAACAGGCTATGTGAAATTTGCTTAGAAACTCAAACCATGAAAAAAATCAAAGAAATTTTATCAGTTATCAACTCCATCTTATCAGAGAATGCAGCGCACAGCATACTATTTCTTGTCTATCCTGGATACCAGGTCAGTTTGGGCACACGGTGTCTGCTTTTCCACCCTTATATGATAATGCATATCACACAGCAGAATACTAGAGGAAGCATGATACTTCTTAAAAGAGGAAAATGGCAATGAAAGATGAAGCACAGTGACCAATACCTAGTCATGGATTGGAGAGTATTATTTTTAAAATGGAAACATTATTTATTGCACTGATACTATAATTATAATGTACTTTTGTAGAACAATTACTGTCTTTATTAAGGGATGCATTGTATGCCTCACAGTTGAAAGCAACACAAGGAATCTAGAGATGACTATTTGGTGCTGCAGAGATGAAAAAGTAGTTCATCAGCAGAGACAGGCCATCTGGCCTAAAATCACCTGCTGGATTCAGTTTTCCATGTACCTCTATCTAAAGGAAATGAGAGGCAGCCCCTGGGAGCTGGGCCTCTAGGGACAACTGCACCTGAATGACATGGCAGCCCACCATAATATGAGAGTGCATTTGAAGTAGCCACCTGCTAAGATGCAGTGTATGGCCCCAGGTGTGTGCCAGAAACAGGTGGCTGAGGGAAGGCACTTGCTTTTTCAAGCTTAACATCTGTAGAAATAATACTGTGCTTCCTAGAAGCTCTAATATTGCACTGTACGTTTATATTCATCCTGGTATTATCTGAGATATGCTGAGAATTGTGAGAAGAGTTGGTAATAAACTGCTGAAAAATCTATTCATTACAGCTCAGTAATTTGTTTTGATACAGCCTGGAACACAGATCCAAGTCAGGATAAAGTTAGATGAGGCAGCATACGTTATGCTACCTTGCATACTACAATCTGTTACAGAGGAAAGTATTTTATATAGGTCAGGCACTGCTTCCCTGGAGACAGACAAAAAGCCATAAGGAAATCAGAGGGCCTTATTCCAGTGATCTAGTCTACTCCGAAGTTTCAATTATGCAGAGATCTGTGTCTCTCCGGTCACGTCTATCAAAGTACCCTTCCCAATCAACTTGTGCAAGGCTAAGTATAGCAGACTGGACAGCATATATCTCATGATGCAAAACCAGATAAAACTCCTCACACTCACAAGGAGACAATAGTTTTGTCAGTTGAAAAAAGACAAGAAAAATCAAAGTGACACTAATTTTAAACTCATCATAACACTGAGCTGCAAAATCAGTTTTCAGGAACAGAAGACAGCTCTCTGGCCCTCACAGTGAGGAGAATGGTGTTATTAAAAGAAACAGTCTTGCGTTTCTCTCTGCCTTTCCTTAGAACTGTGCTCTAATGTAACTGAGAGAGCACCTGCCCTTCAGTCTTGCTGCAATAACACTTTATCTCTAACAGGTAAGAGAAAAAGAATTTCAGGAAATGAGAACAAAAAATGAGTATTCTTAGTTATATCTCACAGTCCCAGCTGAGGATTCTGTATTTTTATAATAAATGGGGTTTTTTGCTATTGTATAACAGTATGTTTTTGTTCTGGCAACCATAAAGCACAAAACACAAGCTTCCCCTAACACTTCATAGCAGAATTCAGAGTTTAATTTTCTAACACACACCATACCGTTTTTCATTACCACCTATGTATCTAAGAATTTCTCTTTTATCAAAAACTTGAAAGATTCTCAAATAGAACAGCACTGTATTTCTGGAATGGTATTTAGCTGTGAAGAGATACAGAAAGAAGTATGCAAATCACACACAGTACTGCATCTAGTAAACAGATGAAGAGTGTACGAAGGAAGAAGAAAATATGTGCACTTACGCACTTTATTGATATCTAATTCCCCTCCAGAGAGAAGGCAGCATAAATGCCTATATATTCCAGTTTGCTCCACAGTGATTTTCCTAATTTAAATAAACCAAGTAATCTAGAAAGGCTTTTCCCATTACATCTGTGGGAAACCATCCTCCTTACTGAGTCTGAGATCATAGGTAAGCAGGAAGTTTTGGGTATCATGAATGCAGAATTCTAGCATCGTTACTTGAACAAAAGAATACCAACTTTTGTATTTCTATCTTATGGCAGATAAATTCTTTAAAAAGATATAGGAGCTTTTGCTCTTTTTTTCCCCCTCCTTCCTCAAATACAATATATACGACTACAGAGCTCTGGATCTCCTTCTCATGCAATCATCCATACATTTTTGATTGTTTCCCTTCCCCTCACCCCCGCATTAAGAAACAAGCTGTATTTTAAATGCAAGCCACCAGTGTTGGGTTGTTTATATCCTTACCCTGATTCCCAGTTCTACATTCTCTCCTCCATATACTTCCATGCCTTCATCCAGTAAGCCAATCTCTTGGAAATATTCTCTATCTACTATGAAGCATCCAATCAATGCAGGACTCCTGGAAGAATGAAGCAGCAGCAGCAACCAAAATTAACAGATAGAATATGAACAATTTTATTATTCAGAATTAGTTTATATTTATAGTCACTGAGTCAAATGGTGTGTCAAGACAGATTCTTAGGGATGTTTTTCTCAAACAGATTTACCTACGAGGAAAGGCTGAGGGACTTGGATCATTTTAGTCTGGAGAAGACTTTGAGGGGGGATCTGATCAATGCCTATAAATAGTTAAATAGTGGGTATCAGGAGGATGGGGCCAGTCTTTTTTCAGTGGTGCCCTGTGACAGGACAAGAGAAAATGGGCACAACATGTACACAGGAAATTCCACCTAAACGTGAGGAGGAACTTCTTTACTTTGAGGGTGACAGAGCACTGGAACAGTCTGCCCAGAGAGGTGGTGGAGTCTCCAATACTGGAGACATTCAAAACCATCCTGGACACGTTCCTGTGCAACCTGCTCTAGGTGGACCTGTTTTGGCAGAGGGGTTAAACTAGATGATATCCAGAAGTCCCTTTCAACCCCATATTGTTCTGTGATTCTGTGATCTGGCTTTGTCTTCTCATGTTTTTGCTTCTATGGTGAAATAAGCACCATTGAAGGAAAATAGTCTCAAAATGATTGGACATACCTATTCATGAGAACAGGTGGTATTTCAGTGCTAATACTACTAGATCCAGGAGCCCCAACTTTGTTTCTGAGGCACCAGCCATTATAGTGTCTGACCCTGCTAAGTCCTCAGGTTTCTTTTCTGTGATAATTAACAAGGAAACCCAAAAATGCAGTTCTGTGTTTAGCCAGAACCTAGGTTCTACAGCTAAGAAAACTTGTGTCTGTAAACTCATGTAAAAGACAAGATTATCTCTTGAATAGAAACTTTAAGGTCAGGTTTGGCAATAGAGAGTCAAGAAATGTTAGCCCCTACCAGCAAACTTAACGCTTGCCCTTACTACTACCCTTATCAGTGCTGTAATACTAGTCCATTGTCCTGAGCCAAATTTAAACAATATCTTCACCAAATCAGTAAGCTCTATTTATGTCATGACCTGAATTAGCCAATTTCGACTCTGCAGAGCCAATATTAAGAGGGTAAGAGAGTATAATCCTACTTTTTTAGATGCAGTGGAGGATAATGCAGAGTAATTTAGCCTTTTCATTTTTCTCCTACCTTACAATCCACAACAGCAAGAAATAAAAATATCTTTTTCTGATTATTATGCTGATATCAGGAACTCTTGTAACAACTAGATATTAATTAGCAGTGCAGGGGAAATGACCGTGCATTTACTGGGAACATTCAAGCTGCAATAAGAGTAGACATCTGCTTTCAAACAGATTATAGGATGTGTTAATCACAAAATGTACAATTTTACAGAAATCTATACATTTATGCCTTTAATTTCAAGGGCTATAACACCCACTTTAAAACAATGAAAGACTGTTTCTGATGTATTTCTTAATGAAGAAAATAGCAGTTAACATCACTTCAAAAATCATGCTTCTTTGATGACAAAATACTCTTGCTTTTGGTGTTGTTTTTAAAGTATGTTTCAGAGTACCTGCTTTCCTTTGTTATAATTCTAGAAACATATTGGAGGCATGACAGAAGCCATCAATCAATACATGTGGCTTTTTTACTTGTTTGTTTTAATTATCCAGCACACACATACAGTGCATTGCACTGAAGAAAAGATGCAAGGGAAAGGGCTAGGGAACAAACCTAAACATCCAATATTCATAAAGGACATTCACTCTACAATCCTCACATAGAACAGAGTTTTGGGGTAAAATAGAAAAGTAGATTTGCTCTTTATTCTGAGTTTAAATACTTTACATTTAAAAAGTCATCATAATTAATACAGAAGGTTTGCCTCTCCAGGGCTCAGTAGAATATTTCAAAGCATTTTCATAATGTTAACAGCCTTTATTAATACTGAGAACCATTTCTAATGGTGTGGAAATTTCCACCCTTTTTACCTATTTCTGTGGCAAACCTGCGAATTTTCATCTCCTACTTTCCCACGCTGAGTCCTGTTCCAATGAACAGCATCTGGGTCAGTGCAGTTCAGATTATCTAAGCTGATATTGCCGAAAAAACTTGTCTGCCCGAAAAGACACAACCACTGGATGAAAGTTTCCCTTTACATTGACTGCATGAAGACTGATCAGTAGTGATGATCCCCTCACGCTGCCACTGCTACTTAAGGTTCTGCTTTGTAGGTGGTGAAAACAGTCTTCATACTTTCTTTCTGCAGAGAGCTAGAGTCTAGGTACCAGTGACCTCCTTGGTAGGAATGCATCACTAGAAGAAAGGCTTGGAATCTCAGCAGAGCTGCTGAGAAGATTCAGAGGCAACTACTCCTCTCCCCGAGATAAAGGTATTGTTCTGTACCAGCCTAACAATACTCCAGACAGGATAAGAAAGTACAGAGCTAGATTGTACCAAAGCAAGGATCTAATAGTCTTTGTTCACACACTATCAGTGGACCAGCATTAACTCCTAGGGCATAACACAGCTGTAAAGCTATGTGACAGTATTATAAAGAATACAGCTGTTGGATAATTCTGTTTATATAACGCATTTGTAAAGAAAATTCTGTTTCTGGCCCATTACTACTAAATTAGCAGACAAGGCATATGGAGAAAACAGGGCTGGCTGGGCATTCAAGTCTACTATTTCACTTCAGCTATGGGTTTCACCCCATGCTAATAACAAGGAAACTTATTTGAAAAGATCTCCTGAAAACAACAGTTTTCTTAATGTGTAGGGGCATAGGGTTCAAGGACAAAAGCTGAAGTGGACAGCTCACGGATATTTAACTAAGTTACCATTACAGTCAGTAAAACCTATTACATAGCTAAGACCACTCACTATCTGTCATATCTAAATGAGCATTGCCAGCGACAATGCTCTGTGTCACAGTTGCAGGTTACCTTATTGGAGCAGTTGTGTTCTCCAGTTTCCACCACGACTTAGGAGGGTTCAGGTATCGGCACCACAGTTCCCAGTCAAACCCCTGTGCTGAGAGGGGATACTCCTCTATTTCAAAATTATCATACTTAATGTTATCAAATGATGGAGAAATTACTCTTTTTCTGTTTTCTTTTATCCTAGTGAGCACTGGTTCAGCCCTAAAAAAAAAAAGGAAAAAAGTGTTATGACTGTGTCAGTAGAAGCCTAGCACTGATGGAAATAGCAGCTTATGCTGTGTATTTCATTCAGAAAGGGCAAAGTCTATAGCTGTTACCCATACAGAGCTCCCTTTGCTTTGCGGTGGGAGTTTTGACAGAGCTGGATCTGCCCCAAAATAACACACTGCAATATTTTATCTAGGATGCCCTTTTATTAACCTTGATGTTAGCTGGTGAATGGAAGAAAATAGTATCTGCATATCATAGAGTATTTATACCCTTGCTACCAAATAACGATAACTTCAGGCTCTTGATATTATCAAGGATTTCAAGATCAGAGCTAATAATAGATCTATCCTGGGGACTGAAGCTCCTGCCTTTTTACCACCATTTTTACTCATGAAGAAGCAGAGATATTAAATCCAGACTGAACAAGTTAAAACACATGGTCTTAGTCATGCACTGCTTTTCCACACAGAGCAGCAACCCGAGTGCCAAAATGACGCTTCTTTGTTTACACTGTAGAATATAAAAGAAACATAACATTTTTTAATTAAAAGAAGAAAAAAACTGCCCCTCTGGGCAAAGGGCTACATTATTGGAGGAAGTTTTTAACATGCAATTTTCCAATATAGTTTAAATACATCAGGTCAGCAGGTAACTCATACTGTAAAAATGCATCTAGATTATGTTACACAGCACAAATATGTTTTTCATGCTTGTGTTCATGATCATGTCTCAATCTTCATTAAAAATAGCAGAAGGCTAATTCACCCTCTATATGCAAGAGAAACACCATTCCGTAATTTATAAAAAGTGCTTGGAAAAGGTCAGCAAAATTCAAGGAGACACATACCATCCCACATTAAATTCCACATGGGCATCAAAGAGAGCGACTACTGGTGCAGTGGCTACTCTCCATCCACTAACTCGAGATCGGATCAGTCCCTCTTGTTTGCTGTGTCGAACCACCTTGATGAAACCAGGTTTATGGGCATTCACATCATCAACATATTTTTTTAGTTTCTCCTTGAGTTCTTCTGTGGAAAGGAAAGAATTAGATGTTAATCGGCTCAACAAGATGTAATAACCTGTTCTTTCAGGAAAACACGAGGCTTCATACATGGAAATATTTCTTTTTGATTTAAGTACTAAGAATTCTCAAGTAGTCAAGCCCTAAAGGAAGGACCATAAATTATATAGTAATAAAAAATTATATAGTAATAAAAAATTCCAAGTGTAACCACTTAGTCTACATGACTGACATCAGAATCCTGCCACTGTTTATTATTAATATGCCACAAAATGAAGCACTCTATCATAAAGTATCATAGCTACGTAAGTGTATGTTATGTTACTGTAGCAACAAACAAGGTAACTATTGTATATTTCCAGAAAAATATCCTCAAGTATTGTCCATGAACTTTCTTTATCAATATTTCCAGGAAAAACAGGTAAGAATGAAATTAATTATTTCTCTTTCTTCCATTTTTCTTTCTAAATTTCAACAGCTCTCTTCTATCTCTACTAAAAAGTTCCATGATTTCTGCTCTTTTCTCAGGCGAACAAAGACCATTGAAAGTACTGGAGGAGAATAATTCCTAATTAAAATATGATAACTTTTTAATCAACAGCTATCATATCTCCAGTTTAAAGATCATTACATGAGAAAATCCAGTAGAGCTTAAATACGCTGTTCAGTATTTTCGCTAACTGAAAACACTATTCACAACTGTTCCTATGTTCTATTTATGTTATGGTCCAGCTCATAATTTCCTTAGTGTTATTAAATTCCCTTTCTTCCTAATCTCTTCACAAATCCAGGAACGTCTTTGCTGTGATGCAGAATAATGCTCCCGTGGTTAAAATGCTAAACTGGATATCATCAAATCTGCATTAAAAGCTTAATGCTGCCTAGCCCTCTCTGTGAAATCCTGAGCAAGCCACTTCTCCGTAATCGATTCCCCTTCTTTTCAGTCTATTTAGACTTTAAACTCTAGAGAGCAGCGGTTTTCTTTTTCCCTGCATTTGGCCAGTACCTGTGGCCCTGGGGCACTGAGCTGAGGAGAAGTCACATCAGATAAGGGATGACACCAGAGCCCCGCAGGGCAAGGAGCAGCACCCAGTGTGGGTGGGAGTGCAACTTCTGTTATATTGACTGGCACAAATTGCTTTCCAATAAAATACAAGATTATGCTTTAGAACCTAACAAATGGGACTTTCTCTTCTACTGTTTTGCTGGCATTACTGGTGCAATCTGTTCCTAGCGAGGTATCGGGGGACATTCCTGCATTGAGCGCCAGGTAGCTTCTCAAAATGATAAGCCAACCACTCTGGGAACTGGTCATCTCAAACAAATCTGGACAACAAGCCCACTAGAATGGTTAATGCAACAGACATTTAAAAGTAAGCACACTACTAACCACATTAAATGTCCTTGGAAAGGAGGTGGAGCTGTCAGCCTTAGGCTGATAAAGCAGAACTGAGCTGTTTCACACAAGGTCCTCAAACCTAAAGACTGTCACAACCCATATGATTTAGTGGACCTACTTCTCTGAGGATATGAAGGAAAGGACAAGATAGTCAAGTACAAAGACTCCTTAAATTTACCCCTCTTTGTAAAGATTCTCATATAGCCACCAGGCACAATGTTCTTACAGTTGATTCCACTGATATTGCAGGACTGTGCATGCCACATGACTTTGAGCAAGTTAACTCTCTCCATGGCAGGGAAAGAAAACAACAGAAAAGTGCTGATTACTACCAGTGTTTCATAAAGAACAAGAATTACAAAGAAATAATCTGATGAAGATGTGCATCACAGTCCTTAAACTGCAGCTATATTTTAGGAATGGACTCACAATATTCCTAGAATTTTCCACATTATATTGCCAAAATCTATCTGTATTGTTTATCTATGACTGCATTGCCTTGAATAAACAACATAAGGCATTAACACACATAGCACAGAGTACTATTCTACTTTGTATCATATTTGCTGCGCATTGATCGATACACTTTTTTCCCTTTATGAAGTCAAAAAATCATATTCAGGTTTTCTATCATGCTCGTGCAAAGCCACATATTCATACTGTTCATCCCTTAACACACACATTTCTAGCAAGCACAAAACTACCAAACCAACCTCTAGCCAAGAGCACTTTAAATTCAGAAGTTGACATTTATGTTACTCAAATTGTGCTATCCATAAATTGTGCAAAACAGTTCTCTATTCCCAAGATTTAACATTGTGGAGGCTGAATATCAAAACATGAAGATCAAAGCTTTGTTCTCAATGTAAGTGGCTGTTCATGGCTTTGCAATGCCAGGAAGCTTTATTTGCCACAACAATGCCACATCACCATTGAGTATAAAATATATAGCATGGCAATCCCAAGCACAAATACAGGATGGGCAGAGAATGGCTGGAGAGCAGCCCTGAGAAGAAGGACTTGGGAGTGCTCATGGATGAGAAGCTCAGCATGAGCCAGCAGTGCACACTGGCAGCCCAGAAAGCCAACCCCATCCTGGGCTGCATCAAAAGAAGCGTGGCCAGCAGGTTGAGGGAGGTGATTCTACCCCTCTACTCTGCATTTGTGAGACCCCACCTGGAGTACTGTGTCCAGCTCTGGAGTCCTCAGCACATGAAGGACATGGAACTGTTGGAACGGGTCCATTGAAGGGTCATGAAGATGGTCAGGGGGATGGAGCACCTCTCCTATGAAGACAGGCTGAGAGAGATAGGGTTGTTCAGCCTGCAGAAGAGAAAGTTCTAGGGAGACCTTATAATGGTCTTCCAGTATCTGAAGGAAGCCTACAGAAGAGCTGGAGAGGGACTCTTTGTCAGGGAGCATAGCAGTAGGACAAGGGGTAATGGTTTTAAACTGAAAGAGGGGAGGTTTAGATTAGATGCTAGGAAGTCTTTACTGTGAGGGTGGTGAGGCACTGGAAACGGTTGCCCAGAGAAGTTGTGAAAGCCCCACACCTGGGAGTGCTCAAGGCCAGGCTGGATGGGACTTTGAACAACCTGCTCTAGTGGGAGGTGTCCCATTGCAGGAAGGTTGGAACTCTATGATCTTTAAGGTCGCTTCCAACTCGAACGATTCCATGATTAAGGACTCCAATCAAGGAATTGAAAATTGATATCCTTGATTGAGTCACTGTTTTCTCAATCACTTTCGTTTTCAGTAAGTGGGCTATTCTTACTCTTGTCATATACTTTTCATAATATGAACTGAGACTTTATAAGCTTGAGTAAACAAAATCTTTTTCATAGCTAGGTGTAGCATGAAAATAGGTGGAAATGGAACGGAACCCCAGTTTTGGCTTGCCACCAGCATGACCTCAGATGCACATTATAGCTGTGACATTTACTAGGCAGCACATACCTCTGTATTTCTGGCTACATTACAGCGTTTTGTAAATGAAGTGGCCTGAAGAAGACTCAGGGGAACTTTACAGGCTTACTCAGGATCAACGAGCATGGAGGAATCCTTCCCTGGACTTCATTATCAGCCTCAGGAGGCTGAGGAAATTGCTGTGTTTCACATAATCTTCAATACTGGCCCACAAGCAGTGACTTACTCTGTGGCATGTCCACAGTAGACAAAGCAGTATTTCGCAGTCAGGCATTTTCTGGCCTTTATTATTTAAAACAGATAGCCTTCCTCTGCAAAGGCAGAGTGCTGAGCAGAGCATTTTATGCACCCTTTGTCTTACAAAACCTATTGGGCAGACTCTTCCAGAAGAAAAGATATGTCTACTAAAAAAATGTTTCATTTTCACTCAGCCACAGGACACAGCAGTCATGTAAATGAAGCTAAAAAAAGTCACTATTTTGGGAAGAACATTAAAGATGCCCTAGCAGGATACTAAACTCAGGATTTTTTCATGCATTCCATGTTTTCCTGAGTTTTACATGAGAAATCTGAGTTCAATTGTCTTTGGCAGTTTTAGAACACCCTGCTCAACTGGACTGACTGATGGGACTTGCCCCCTAGAACCGATACACTTTGTGATGGCACTGATGGTCTTCTGCAACATATTTTTAACATATGCTCTGCTTTTTTCCACTTCAGATATGTTGCCTGAATAATAAACAGTCTTTTTCATTAATTATTGTGCTTCACTGCTTTATGCCACCATAGGGAGAAGAAAGGGAATGAGCAAATGTGTCATCTTCAATACTCTGTTGATTCGGTTTCTAATTATGGAAACAAACAGGCTTATAAAGATAGATGTGTTTGCTTTTCAGTGCAGAATCTCTCAAATAAGGACCCGATTTGACTAAGCTGAATGAGTATCTTCAACCAAAGGGAAAGAGCAGCCATACACGGAAAGGGGAAATGGTGCTGATCTGGTACTTGGAAGTGCTGCGCTCTACCACCTGTCTCTATATGATACAGATGGTACAGCCCAACTCTCCTCATAAATGCAACGAACATAATTAATGTGCCATAATTATGTTCAACATTAACATAATTAAGTTCTAATACTTCTAAGAGGTGGTTTGTTTGCTTTTAAAGAATTCATGAAGATTTTGTTTGTCAAGTTTCTGTATTCAGCAGAACAAAGCAGTGCTAATGTATTCATGCAACTTTGCCTTCATAGGCAAGGGCAGAAGCAGGGCAGGATGGAGGCAGGGAGCATAAGGAGTCAGAAGACATCAGCCTTCCCACAGCCACAGAGATTGTATGTGAAGGAATCACTTGGTTGATGAAAAACCCTTCACAAGCCATCTTCCTTTTAGTTTATGGTCTGAGAGAATGGTGGCTTGATAGAGGCCCTGGCAATGCAACTGCTCTCCTTGCAATACTGCAGCCTGTTGGCTTGTGTGGGTGGCCAGTCCTAGCTCAGAGGGACAATCTGGACAACAGTCCTGCCTCCTCTTCAAACCCTGGGGAGTTGCGGTAGACAATACAATATGGAAAAGATTTCTCACATATGCTCCAGGGAGTCTCTCAGAAGGAAAATAATCCATAGATCATACTCTTCATCCAGTCACACGCAACTGGTCTACATTTTGGATACCCCTACCCTCCCTAAATTGGAAAGTTACCAGGCTAGATGCTCAGTGATGCAAACTGCCTTTGCCCCATGGGACTCTAGTGTCCTACAGCAGCTGTGGATCTGTCTCCAGACTTCAAATTTTAAAGTTATTCATACAAACAATGCTGTCATAAATAATAAATTACCACCTCACATTCATAGAGAAGTAGCTTAAAGAACAGGTAATTAAGCCTCATTTTCAGTAACTTTCATGCTTTAAAAGTACTCCCATTCTGAGTGCTTAAATGAGTCCTCAAATCTCTCAGATCAATTACATTTGTAAAGTCTGACACCTGTACTTTGCCGAGACAGACACATTTTACAGACTTTTAAAAAAAATCTTCTTCGCTGTAAGTTTGCCAATGGAGCTAAAATAATAAATAAATGGAAGCTCTCATAATTCTATGAATGTTCTAAAGTCTAAAAGTCCCTGTTGATGTCAATGCAGCAGAATGTACGCTGGATGTTATTGCCATCCTTGCAAACCTTGTGCTTGCTTTTACCTTTAGGGAAAAATTTATTTCCATGTCAAAGGCCCAGGAATTACCATGTCCCTCTTTAACCTGAGCTCTTGGCACAAATATAGCTTTTTTTAATGTGAAGGGAAATAAATTATTCTTCAATACGTAACAATTGTCCTGCCCTGTGACAGAAATTGTGGATTGACAAATTATATGAAAGAGGTAAAATCCTGCCAATTCATTATTTTTATGCTCTAGTTTTGTGTGCACATTGAGTTGTCTAGCGGGCACATTCTGGTCCCCAGGTAAAGAACTATGTTGGATCATAAAGGACACTTTTAAAGACAAATTATTACAGCAGCTGCAGGAACACAGTGAGCTACAGTCTGTCTCAGAGCCAAGAGACCACAGGTCAGTTTGCTCCTGGAAAGGATTCCAGGGCCTTCCTGAACACCCAGTGCACCAGGTCAGAACGGATCCACTGCCTCACACCAAGGCATAACAGCCAACTGGCAGAGCACAAGTCAGTACACCATGAGAGCTGCTGCCATTCTAGAAGCATTTCATCAAATATATCTTTTAAACCAAGATTTTTTCATCTTCTTCATCTTATTATTTGTGGCCTAAAGTCTTAGGAACAGGAAGAGCTGCTTTTCCACTCTTCCAGTAACAGTTTTGTAGCCTTTAGTTTCTAAAGCAGAATGTATTAACATAGCTAACTTTCTTTCTGGCAAATAAAGAAAGCCTGTTGTACCTGGTGTGTTGCAAAAAAAACCCCTGTCTCTTCCCTC
Source organism: Nycticryphes semicollaris (assembly GCA_013400055.1). Taxonomy (NCBI): domain Eukaryota; kingdom Metazoa; phylum Chordata; class Aves; order Charadriiformes; family Rostratulidae; genus Nycticryphes; species Nycticryphes semicollaris. The sequence goes on from VXBJ01002316.1 coordinate 422,050, forward strand.
TCAGTCACTCCGTAGCCATACAACCTGAATTCAGGGCAGCAGCTAGGCATGTAAGAAGAACGGCTTGCTGCACTTTATCTAATAGGCTTGTACATCAGATTATGTCACTTACTTCGTATGCAGCTCAGTGCTTCATAATTTTTATTTAGCTTTCCTCTGCCCCCTTATCTTTAATGCTCAAGTGATCACCTCTCATCTCTGTAGTAGAAGCAGATAATTCTAAATGGAAAATATTTCTAACCAGATAGGGGAATGTCATTTGTAATGCACATGTGTATATAGAATGTTTGCAACAGAGGGCAACAATGCACAAACAGATAACGAAGGCCTGCTGTGCACACATATTTAATAACCTCATGTTATCTGGTAATAGATAAACCACCCAAGGGAAATTGCCAATGTGATGCAAGGAATTGATTTGTACAGACCTCAAAAACAAAAAAGCATTATAGTCCTTTTCCTCCATTACCATACCTAACGTGTATTGTTGGCAGAGATGCATAATCTAATCTCAGAAGTTCAGGCTACCCACGTGTAAAGCAGATAGCGTAATGAACTTTCACAGTCACAACCTTTGCATTCAGCAATCCAAAGTCACAGCTGCTGTCAAACCTCCCCAGGTCTATTAAGACAAATGAGGCCTACAACAATTTATTCCAGCTCACACCTTGGACTACAAACCAGGGATTTCTCTAGCCTAGCACACAAACAGCATCATTCTCCCACACCAAAGGCAGAAAAAAATATACATTTCCCCTCTCAGCCCCTACACACAAAGAGTTCAAATCCCAGCCATGAAAGTGGGATACCACCCTCTAAATCATCAAGTCCTACCTAGAAAGATTGCTGCATTTTTATAAATCCCAATAGTATGGGAAGAACAATGATAATAATCTTTTGGAAACTGGCAGCTGAAGATCATCTTATGGAGGAGGGGGACACTGGAGAAAGAAATATTATATCTGTTATTTTTTGTTAGTACTATTCTGTTGTAGTAATAAGGGCTATAAATCCCTCTTATTTACCTTTTATTGTTTATTTAATACTCTTCAAAGACAGTACTCAGTTTCTGTCCTAAGGTGCATCCTATTCTATGTATCAATGAGCCCGCATTCTTGCCCCACTTTGCAAGACAGAGATAAATTGAGAAGCCAGATGGACCTGCAAGGGGTTGCAGAAGGGGAGGAACTGAACCTGGGTCTCCCAAATTCCAGAGCAGTGCATTAACACGGCATGATTTCCCTGAGGCTGTGATTCTGCAGTGGCCCGTATGGAGCCCAGGGAACTCTGTGCAGATGCAAGACCTCATCCACACCACTGGGTCAGGATTAAGAGGCAGCTGATATCCGGAGCTCTTGTTAATGTCAACAGAAATGCTTTGCAACAAAGGAATTAAACACGGCTCTTCCATTCCACTAACAATGGGAGAGACTCGTATGCTTACCTCTGAGTACAGCGTGGTACTTACTAAGGGTTCATCAAGTGAGGAAAAGAAAATAATTTTGCTCTCAGGGGAACATTCCTTCAAGCTCTTTAATGAATGTAAGTGTATGCAGCAAGGCAGGACTAACAAAAACAAGCACAAAGTGTCTTGTCTTACATTACAAAATTCCCAAATTAGAAAGTTCACAGCTGGCAGTAAAAGCCAGTTGGGGGATGTGTGTGCATAGACCAGCGAACATGCAAACACAAGCTAAAAGTAGAATGGGGATTTTCCAAGCGTTGCCAATAGTTACCAGTTACCATCCAAACAAAGTAAGGGTAAAGAGCCTGTTATGTATCTCTTCACAGCAATACCTAGAATCCTCTCAACAGACGTGTATTTAAATAGTCAAAATATCTTTAAGCACAGACCTGTAATTATATAATCTTAATTATTCCACTCAACTTACTGATTGATGGATGCTTGCATTAATCTCCGCAAGAACACTATTCCACTCTGGTTTACTTGTATGACTGCTTTCCAATTATGGACTGTAACTGCATATATTATTACTACAATAATGTGATCGTAACAATGGTTAAACCTTTAATGGTTAAGCACTGTCACTGAAATCAGCTATTTGTATCACATCGGATGCAAGAACAACTCCTGATGCTTATTTGGATACAATAGTTTTAGAAAGGGACCATGAAGTGAGAAGTACATAAGCACCAAGACTGTACATTAGAGGTGACACAGTGAATACAATGCATTGATGAAATAACCACTGCCAAAATTCCAAGTTCATAATTTTATTTCTTAGTGTTCCTGGATTTGTTTGTAAAATGACCTTTAAATGTTAAAGAGAAGTGTCTGAGAAATGCATTCTAGTCCCAGCTGGATGGCAGCTGCTTCCGGTAATCTAAGTGGGGTTTTTGTTCAATATACAGTATTTAATTTTAATCTATTTCTTGGATGTGTATGGAACAGAAAAATCGCTATTCAGAAAAAAATAAATGTCTGAACAGACTCTGGGCAAACTGCATAAATCTAGAAAAACACAAACTAAAGAGCACATAAGAAATACTCTGTATTTCTATAACCATAAGAAACAGCAAGCTACTTGCTGTACTGTAAACTTGATAAATAATCATGAGTCCAAGAAACAGCATGGCAGTTATGTTATGAAAACAGATTCATAAGGAAAAGGAATCTGCCAATTAAAACACAACAGTCCAAGTGTAACTACTTTATTTCTGGAGTGGATTCAGAGGAAATCAGTCATGTAAGCTGCATTAAAAATGGAATATGCAAATATGCAGTCAGAAATGTATGGAACAGAGCTGCTCTCTGGATCAAACCTGTCTCTAACAGCAAGGAAGTTGAGAAGAAGAGTATAAAGGCAGAAGAAGCAGAAAGTCTTCTGGTTGGAAGGGACCTCTGCAATCCAAGACTTAAGTAATATTCACTATTAAACAGTTATTTAAAAGAATGCCAGAGAGCATTAAAAGATAGGTTGTGGTTTTAATAAATAGGACTTAGCCTTGCATGCCACATTGTTTTTATGAAAATCTTATTTTATATCAGAAATTATAATCCAACTTTAGATGCATTGAATAGAATTACTTCCTTGGGAGCAAGACAGTAGCTAACATGCGTCTAACCTGATAATACTGTGAGAGCATCCTTGAGGGTCAGGACAGCAATAACATTATATCTCCTTTGAGATCTCACTCTACAAAATAAACTGCAGTTAAGGAAAATACAACAAAACTACATTCTGTGGTGCAATTCTTTTAACTACGTCCAAATATAGAGTTACCAGCTGTTCTTTTGAATGAATGATTCTTACTCTACCAGGCTACACTTACACATCAGATGCAAAATGTTCTGTCCATATTCCAGGTCAAAAAGCTTGGTTTCATGACTACCTGTGATCATGTTGTGTGTGACCTGCTATTATCTTCTCCTTTCAAAGGTGGATTGCCACTTGCAGAAGAATACAATTCACCCCAGTATTAGCAATACGGCACCCAGTACAGCAAGGAGAAATACAGCCTGCCTGGGCAGCAGGGCTCTTTTCAAGGGATTAGTTCACAAAAAGGGCTTGTTTTTCCATCAGCGGAGCTGCATTCACACAAGATGATTGTGTCAACAGGCAGATAAAAAAAAGAAAAGCAAATTATACCAATACGAGCAATGTTTTGTTCATTATTACATCACACACCCATCAGAATCTACTAACCTGTCATAGAAAGAAAAGGCAGGACCTATCCCACCATATACCATGCAAGCGAAGAAAAGCATTCAGTGTGCATTTCCACTACAATCATAGGAGGAAAGTCTCCTCACAGACCACCGCCAGGTTCATTTGGGACAATCTGGTAGCTATCTACTGTGCCATTCAAGTCATGAGTTTTAATTCTCATCGTTTGACTAACTTGGAAGTTACAGCTTCTCCTATTTGAAACTTCCTAAAAATATGGACAAAATCCAAATAGCTCTCACTCCCACAAAGCACCCATTCAAATCAGAAATTATTTTGACTTGAATACCACAAGAGCTGCAGGATTTCTTTCTATCTAAAGATAGAAACTGTCTTTTTGGAAGAATCAACCATGTACGTTTCCAAATTAAAGCTACAAATTCTGGCTTGCTTCTTTCTCAGCATATTTGATTATTCCTTAGGAGTAACACAGTGCTGAGTCCATGCCATTTGGCAGCTGTGGAAAACCTCTAGATCTGGCGTATATGATCTCCAAGTAAAGGACTGCTTATTATAACAGTTTATCATCCACTGCTTCCTAAAAATCCCAAACTCCAAGTCTTAATAGAAGACAACAGCATACAACACGTATCTTTAGATTAAATACTTCAGCATGCAAAAAATTATTCCAAGCCTTTCATCAGTTATTATAGTAAAATTCTCTGTAGGCATCTAATCACATTCTATCCACTAGTTTCAAATAAATGTTTGGAGGTTCATTGTTATATTACAATTGTTCTTCATGACCCGCATTTTTGCATCAGAAACATGTGAGGGACAGTAGTAGCAATCCTTATATTTTTGGAAAAAAAAAAGGCAAAGCATTAAAAATAAAACAGGCATTACCTTGAAACTAAAATTCTAACACCTTTTCAACTCACAATACAGGAACAGCATTGTTAATAGCATCCTACTGCAGTCTGGGAAAGATTTTGTTAAATCCTGCTTAATTGGGAGTATTTGTTTTAAAATTAAAGTATGATAATCTGGCTATTAGTATGCCTACTGGCAGGGTGGAAGACTTGCTTGCATAAAACATGCACATAAAAGAACACACATCAGCTTTACTTTTCCTGTTCGCCAGAATCAACTATCAGTACCATCAATATTTTTTGACGTTCTAAGTGGTAAAAGTGTCTTTTCACTGTGCTGAGATAAGACAGAATTCCGCTGACTCCAGCACTCCCTCCTGGAGTGAGCAGCCAGAGGCTCAGGTGACTGGACTGCTCCAGGTTTCTGCTTTATACTGCAGGTGGCTGGAACTACCAGGGAAGGACAGTACCTGCTCCAAACTACAGGAATCAGGCTGGGCTACCAGTTCAAGTTCTCATCTTGTCAGCAAAGCAGAGCTGCTTGGCGCTTGCTGAGAAACCCACAAGGATACACACAGCACTTCTGGGTCTGCTGCCTGGGATTCAGCAGATGGTGGTCCTCTCTCAGAATCAGTCACATGTCAACAGCTGACACCGCCCGAACTGAGCGCAGCAGCTCCCGAGATGCTAAGGATAACCATCACAGAAAATGGACTGAAATCAAAGCATGAACTGGGCATTGAAATGATTCGCATCTTGCGAGACACCACTAAAGAATATTTCCATAGAGGAAGGCAATGCCTAAATTTAACAATATTATTCAGTATTATTTAAATAGTTTCTAACTTTTTTTTTTCATTGAATATGAAAAGAGTCCAGTAGAATATTATTGAATTACAATTTCTCTTACTAATATTTAGATACATTACAACAGGTTTGTTCATTGTTTGTGTTCTGGTAAAGATTACTTTAATTTTAGTTTGCATCCTTTCTCATTGTTTTGTGTCATTAAATTTTAGCTCTTTTCTTCAAAAATTAATTTCTAAAGCACTGCTTTAACACCTATGGTCAAAGCAGAGAGCACCTCTGGACCCATCAGCCTCTGCCCAGTAAGTGCAACTCAGGATGTGTCAAACTTACTGTTCATCTGGGAAACTCTGCACACAGGCATCTGTATCCAGGCCCTACCTTACTACACTTTTCACATAGCTTCATTTTCTCAATAAATGCAATAAATTTTAAATGTCTTCATGAAGAGCTCCCAGCATAATCTTTACTGACATTATTATTATTTCTTATGCACATTATACTTCCAAATCCTGACATTTATATAAAATATTGCTTGGAAATTTTACGGTCTTTTCCAGGAGATCTTTTTATGAATGACCGTTAGCACTAAATACTGTCTGTATCTCACTTAGCTGTGATGCAGTTTGTAGCACCGTAAACCTACCAGACTCCATTTATTATAGAGATTCAAAGGCTTGAAACTATCACCTCCTATCCAATTCTTCCAGCACACCATTTGACCCTTCATTGTGAATAATGATTTTGCACAGATTCAGGCTAATTTCCTTGGACTCGATTTTGATTTGCAATGATTCACAATTTGATTTGCAGTATATCCACATTTTTCAAAATAGTTACTGGCTGACTTCTCAGATGTAAATCTTTTAGCATCTTCAAAAGGATGTTTCTTGTGCAGCTAAATCTCATAATGAAATTCCATGATTAAATTCTGCCCGACTATGAGCATTAGATTTCTACCTTGTCTGCATATTGCGATATGTTGAATTGAAAACATCTTGACAACTTCAGACTGGGTAATGCTTTCATTTTTCTATAAGACATTAATCTTAGTTAACCTTAGAGGGTTCAGCTATATGGTTACCATTATGTTGCAGAGGGAGATTGCTCCAGAAGGTAGTGGAGTTATAATATCTAATTCTTTAAAACACTGAGCAGCATTTTTTCCACAGAAACTTTGGTCATCTTTCCAAAGCTCAAAAAACCTCAGACATGGGTCTCTCAGAAAGCTAGATAGCGACAAGCTCCTCCAGGCATGTGACTCTTCCATCCTCAAGGGCGTCACATGACCCCCATTTCTGTTTCAATATAAGAAGCTACAAACATGTAAATTGTACTCCACATAGCAAACAAGGCCATGCTACCTGTGATGGAAAGAGTTAAGTAGCCTAAACAAACAACCATAACATTTCTGTGACATATTGTGAGTCAGGCTAATAAACATACATGCACATCACACAGCGAGCCAGCCTTACGCATTTTTCCAGGTTCTCACTCTTTGTCACCAACACAATTTACAATTATAGCCACCATGTCTCACTGGGAGAAGGCAAGATAGATCAAAATAACATGGACATTTTGGACTCTGCCTTGATCCCAAAGCCATCACCTCATCAATGACATGAACCAGCAGGTTATATTTCATCCGACCAAACAAAGGAGAGAGCTGCCTTGATGTTCACTGGCCTACTAGCACTGGCTAGCTGTTACTTCATCTATAAAGCACAAAAGAAGTCTAACAACATATCTGCTTACTAAAGTTGGGGTGTAATTACACCCTATTTACTATCATGGCAGTCTTTGCCATTGGATAACAAAGTGGCCCAGCTTTAGACAGTCCATGACCACTTGCATTCTGCACAATACTTCCACTGAAGAAGTTTACAAGCTCCTCGGAAGAGCTATGTGCAAAGCTGTTGTGAAAGGAACTAGGAGGGTTTGCTACCACAGCTACACTTGCAGTTCAAATGAAGAATGGGAACCCGACCGCATACTGCAATTCCCATTAGGAAGCTCGAACCAGGAAAATAAGAAACTCCAGTAAATCTCATATAGAGACAAAATGCTCGAAGAGGTAAACAAGAAGTGGTCACAGTTCAAATACTGCAAGATGGAGACTAGTCAATATTTCCACCTTTCATCACAGACAAATTAGAGTGATTAAACCAATTAAAACACAGAGAGCTAGTGGGTTTCATAACATCTCTTTTAAAAAGTTAGCTGATGGCTTTTTCCTCTGTTAGACCATCCAGAAGTACAAAAAACCCGCAAACCTACTACACAATAAAAGCAAGTAATTTTCTGAAACCCAAGAAGATCACCAACTCTCAAGAAGTTAGCCTTCTGCTAAGCTGCACAAGAAAAATTATGTCAGACTTGGATTTTTGTATTTGCTATGTGAGTGAATCTTCTCTGTAGCTAAAAAGTAAACACTCTGGGTGTTAATTGGAACACTCTGGTGTTAATGGAAGCATTTGTGAAAACTAATTAAAATTGCTGTGCTGCCATTGTGCTTCAGAAAAGGTTTTTTTTGTATCCTAATAAAGATTTCTTTGTCTTGTACATGCTTTGTTTAACCCCCTCAGGTAAATAAACAAAGAACATATCAGTCATATCTTAACAAAGAGAGGGAGTAGCAATTCTCTTCTAATCAAAGAAAGGACTTTCTTTACAGTTAAATCTAAAGCCATTAATTATGGGGCTTGGTACAAGCTATCCCCAGAGATATACAACTTTTAAACAAAAAGATGTCAAGATAAGTATTGGGAAAGCATATTCCTGGGAAAGAGAATCGCACACCACCACTTTTGAAAGGTACTGGTGTGTGACAGAAGCCAAGCGAGTAGGCTGGCTACAGTTTGGAAATGAGCTGTTGCTACCATCTGATCAGCCACCTCAAATGTAGCTGGCAGGTTTTGAAATACTCCACTGATGTAAATTTTTGCTTCTCATCTCAAAACAAATCCATTTTGTGTATTCTTTCAATACCAACCCATGCGACCACTGCTTCCATGTGATTATGGATCAAGACTTGCCCTGATGAAGACTACCCTTCCGTAATGATGTCAAACAAGGCCGATATTTGATATATACTAGCACTCACAAACTCCTCTGAAATTAACTGGTATCAAATGTACGTAAAATTGGATTAGCTATGCTCTTTTTCCTCTTGTCTGTATGTACATGTAATGTCTATATTGATCAAACAATGCCTTATTTTTCTCCACCCTTCTGCTACTTTGTTTTTGGAACTCATCGATTCCTTGTGTTTGATTTACACTGTACTGAACCAAATCAGCAGCAGTACTAGGGCATACCTCTTAAAGGTTCTTCACAGAAACCCACCTGTATTTCACTGCTTCATGACCAATCACCATTAAAACCTCTCTGTTTGAAAGTTTAACTATCCAGTAGCACAATATTGTCACGTGTACATGATTGGGATTTACCGTTCAGCAAGTAAAGACTCTGTCCTGTAATGGCAAAGCACCACGGCATCCAAAGACACAGCTATACTGTGCAGTTCACAGCACACAGAGCCACCTGAGCTAGCACTAATGAACTGCTATGTTTGCATATGGAGGGCTGTGCAGATGTACCGCCTCCAGGTCTGGGAGCAGCTTGACTGATTTACTTGCAAGACTGAGCCTATGGTACAGGAGAGGGAGGAGAGTTTGTAGATGTTTAATGTTTAAGGTGGCAATGACAAAGAAATGGTCTTTCCAGTATAAGAAGAGAATAGTAACGTTTATAATAGCAGTAGGACACAGAGAAGTTCACCCTACAGGTTTTGACTGGATTTCCTTTGGAAGATTGTACTCCAGCCAGATATGTCTTAGAACTCTGGCAGAGAGCTTTGTAATGCCAGAGGAAAGGACCTGTCAGCCATGGTGTTCTGGAATACTGAATAAATATTTATATCTTGGACCCAAGCCACGCAGCACACCTTCCAGATAAAGGCTGAGACCTTAGATCCACTTCAAATTGCTAAAAGAAGCTCATGCAGAGAGTGGGATGGGCTGCTATGTACAGTATGACATAGCTTTGGGTCTGAGGGAACACGCTGCAGTACTCTAATTTAGTAGTAGTTCCCTTAGATGCCACTGCTACCTGCCTATCTCATGCTCCAGATGAGGAGGGACTGACAGTGCTGGTGCCTGTGGCTGGGAACACCCTTCAGGCTGACTTTACTTTCCCAGACCCTGAGACATGGTATAAACCCACCTGAGCTGGTTCATGCACAGCTACCTCAGCTGCATTTCCTTGACAAGCGCAGTAACACTTTAAATTTTCACACCAATATGCCTTTCTTAAAGTACTACTGATAATTCTCTTTTAACCCTTATTTCTAATAACAACGCGTGAGTCATATGATACATTGCTCAAAAGCTCCTTCCTTTTAGTTGTTGAAGGGAAGGCACTTTTACAACTCTGTAGCATCTGGTCATCAGAAGTACTTCTGTGAATTAAGATGACAAGAACAACTTTTGTGAGAAGTATCCAGTGTCTGAATTAAGTAAATTCAGTGAGACTCAGCTGGGCTCACAGAGCAAAAGAGATTACATCCACATGCAAAAATGAAGCTTTTTTTCTTTTTAACGTTTTTAACTTTGTATTTCTGAGTTAAATCTCCAGTCACTAAATCTTTTTTACTAGTGCTACAAACACATTATTGTTGTTGCAGCTTTTGAAAACCTAACTGGACCTCGTACTGGGCAACTTGTTCCAGCTGACCCAGCTTTGAGCTGAGGGCTGGCACTAGATGATCTTCAGAGGTTCCTTCTTACCTCTGCCGTCCTGTGACTCTGTGATATGTTTTGCATCTGCCTTGGAGAGAATGCAATGATTTATTTTAATGCATGCCCATTTTCTGATAAACAGCCATAGAACAAATTATAACATTGAGCAAATGGCTTGAGGTATACATGAATTAGGATATACAGGATTTAGCCGTTGAACATCTCTGCAAGCTAGCAATGTCCAGTTAAAATGTTACCAAACCCAAGATTTTAAAAATAACATATTTTCAACCTTGTAGACAAAGTAAAACCTTGCCAAGAAACTTAAGTGCATGTTTCTGAAGCTGTAGGATCAAGGTTTTAGAAACAGATACCTGAAACTCGACTCCTAAGCCCATATTTATGTGACAGAATAGAAAGCCCATGTTTAGGTGACTAAAAGAATTTTTCTGATTTTCATAGATCCACACAGAGTCTAAAGACTACAGCATTCAGACGAATGAACAGGTTCACCAGTAGCAAGATAATGGGAGTGTGTCTGTTTCACTAATGCTTATGCAACTCTGCTTATCAGTTACTAAGTAAAATTATAAAACCCTTCCACTTTAAAACTATATACTTCAGTTAATAAATACAAGTAATGCTAAAGTTACTCTCTGTCACAAGTCTTCCAACAGCAACAGTTTGCTAAACAAATTGAGCTTTCCAATTATTTGTTTGCAGATGGTAAATGAGAAAGCATTAATGTGAAATAATATGGTGGCCTTATGCACCATAGGCTGTTATGCAAAGAACAAGCTGTGAACCCTTTTACATATATTCTCCATATACAATTCAAACAAATTGCAGAGCCTGACTGATTGTTCTTCTTTAGTATACAGCAATGTCTGTTTAAAAGGATGTCTCAAAAATTTGGTAGTGTGGGACGCAGTCAATGTTTACCAACTATTTTGAATTTTACAACATGAGAGATACAAAAGATATCTCTAGTTCTGCCTACTGGCAATGGAATATTCACAGCACTGTTAAGGGCTTTCATTAGAGGATCTAGTTTTTCCATATTTGTCTAAGCTTTACAAAGTGTTGAGGTCAGAAATTATTTATAGTAGAATAAAAATATATCTACCTAATACAGAGAGAAATTTCTCCAACTGGTTGCAATTTTCCCACCTTCCCTTCAACAAGAATAACAGTTCTTCAGATATTTTTAAGATGGTCAGAAACTGTAACAGGCTTGTTAGAACATGAAATCCCTGCCCTGAAAATCCACATGTTGACTATGGCAGCCTTTATAAACTGCACCTTAGAGCTCTTCTGTTTAAAGACCAAAAATAGTTTGATGAACAGAGAATCAAAGACCGCAGTACTGAACCGTCTTTGAGAGGTCTTCTGGTCCTTCTTCCTGTCCCAGCACTGAGGGAACTATGTTTCAGTTCATCCTAACAGAAGCTTGTCTGGTCTCTTCTTAGGTTTACACAGCAAATATTGTCCTATGCTTTTTACAGATTAATGAAATATATTAATAGTACAGATTAGATTGTTACCTGGCACAGTTAAAAATCACAATACCCCAAATCGTTGGTGATTAAATCTGAAGACTTGCATTTGAAACCATAAAAATAACTTGCTTCACACTAATTACATGACAAGTCATGAGCCATAAAACAAAACAGCACTAAAAGATCCAAAACTCATTCCACAACTCTTCACTGACAAGAGTATTTTTCCCTCATAAATCTGAAGACCAAGAGGAACTCTTGAGTAACAAGCACTTTTGAACATTCATAAATATGAACATATTTCAGAAGGAAAATTCATTGTAGCAACTTTGCTTTTAGGGTTGATACTTCAAGACCACTCTTTGGTGGGGAAAATGCAATGACAGATAGCCGTACCTCCCATCGCCAAGCTGGAGGATCTTTTTTTGAACAGAAGTTCACTGGAAAATGCAGTATCCTCCCACAAGCAATACTGAATAGTCCCACCAGCAGCCTGCGGGGGGGTGATAGCTGTAACAATTTGGCAAGACAGATAACTGGCTCCAAACACTACACAGACATCAGTAACATTTAAAAAACAGCTTTTATAGAGAACATGGAAAAACTGTCCAAATTTGCTCACTGCCAAATCACTTCAACACAACCAAAAATAGCAAAGAACTAGTTTGAGGAAAAAAAAACCACAAACCACTTGAAAAACTGAACTGCAGAAGGAATACAGGGAAGGTGTTAAGATATAACGCTATCGATTTCAATAAAAGGAGAGAAAAAATCTTTTAAGAATTAAAAGTTAAACCAGAAAAAAACCAAATACATCAAATCACACCACAGTCATAAGTGATTCAAGGAAAGTTATTTTACAGCCAATAAAAAGTGAAAATCTGCTAAAATCAGCTGACTAAGAATGAAACTGATCTACCATCTCAGACAAAAAGTCTACATCTGTTTTGTGATCTGTATTGATTTCCCTTTCAGATAAAAAATAATTTGGTTATTTCAATTATTGTCAATTATGTGAAAAGGAATAGAGTGATAAGAATCTATTTCTTGTGCAATAAATACTCCAGGCAATTGTCACAGTACTTACAGTCCCTTGGAATTTATTTGTTTTTAATGTGTATACCAAATCTGTGGTAAACTAGCACTGTGTTTATAGAAGCCAAGACATCAATGCTCCTATTTATGACTTATGAAATCAAATGATGTAAATATTTTCACCAAATGTAATGGCATTAAGGAGGATGGAATCCACTATGAGTCTAGCTGCCAAACAACACCTTAACCAAGAAATACCTCATTGTTTCCATGTGGTATCTCACAGAATAATATAAATCACACAGCTAAGTGAAGCTTACAACCCATTATAAATACATACAATTGGCTGTAAGCAATTAGGCTTAATGATTAGGGTGACACAATGTTCAGTCCCTACTGAAGAAAACAGGACAGTTAGAAGAGTTAGATATTTTTCAAAAGGGGACTAAATTTTAAATGAGATTGTCTTGAACAGACTTGTTCCCGCTTTTGCATCTGTGCCAGGAACAGCAGAATAGTAAATGAGTTTACTGACAGAAATGCCAGACAAACTCATTGAGGAGCCTGGAACTTGACTCCAAGGACAGACCTGAGCAAGCAGTGTAATTCCTCAAGCCTTTATCAGAGGAACTGTGATTTGGCATGTGTTCAAGAGGCATTTATTGCCTCTTATTATTATTTATGGAGAGGAAAGGATAACCTGCATGGCACAAAAGCTATCTGTCATCGTTCCTCCCTGCCCTGGGATGGCCCACCTCTTCCAAGTAGTGTGTGCAGTGTAGATCCACCCCTGGCACTCCTGGTCCTCCTGCTCTGGAGGCATGTCCTGCATACTCCTGTGCACTTACTTTACTCAGTAGGCAGTTGACTCAGAAATACATAAATTTTTGTCTCCTGGAGGAGTTGAAGAGTTGGAATCAGCATTGTATTTAAGTACATGTTGCAGAAGTTTTACAGAGAAATCTGACTAAATTTTTCCAAAAGAATACCAGACAGAGCATAGGTGGTGCCTCATACTATCAAAGAAAGACAAAATTATTAGGCAGCTATGCAAGTACCTTCAGGATGAATGCACAGTACCTATAGTGGAAATTTCAGAAATGAAGTGCCAGGCCAAGAATCTGTTCAATACTTCCTTCAAAACTGCCTGGTTTTTTTCTATATAAATTGTGTATTTCTCACCTGTCACTAGTCAAGCCCCTTTTGGGATTCTACTGAGCCCTTGGGCTGAAACTTATGTCAACAAGGGTTCTGCTGTTAATAGGATAATGCAGGCAGTTTGCCCCTCAATTTCAATAACATCTTTAAGCAAATTATCCAAAACTCACAAAGAATGCCCTTTCATTTCCAAAAGAATCCCTTAAAAATTAGTAATATATTTATTTTATACTTACTGATGTTTTTATGGGCCTTTTTTAGCCAGAAAACTACTGAACAGATAACTGGTTACACAGGTAAACAAAAGATACTGAAAGTGGTATCAAACTTTAAAAATATAACACGAGCACAGAGAAAAGACTTTTCCCTTATCACAGCCAGTTACATAAATCACAGGAATTTCTACTGCAATGGTACCTATGGCACAGAGAGAAATGCAGCCTTCTTACTGAAAGGAACCTTTAAAAATTGCCAGATTCAGAAATCCACTAAGTTCAACTGGAGATCAATAGGTAGGGGAAGTTAAACCAGCAAACCTGGCTCTAATAACCAAAGTAACCTGCTGCAATTAAAAGTTTCTGAGTGTGAACTGAAACTTATTTGAAATAAAATCCATCTTCAGCATACAGACTTGCTAACTCAGGCTATATCTGGTGTAAATTAAGTGATCACTGTTCTGGATTAAATGAATCACCCCCATTACTGCTGTAATAAAAAGAGGAAAGTCAGCCAGAGCAGCAGTGTAGCAGAGGACAGTCTATCCAGAGAGCTCTGCATTTTTCAAGAAAGTACTCTACATGAACTCTAAACCGAAAGGTGAATACAACACTGTGCAGCACCATAAAAATTAATGCAATCTGTGGAATATGTTTTGTCATATATCAGGACTAAGTCTCAGTACATAACATCCTGTGCGAGAGAGATAAATCACACACTGCTGTTTTCCATGTTACTTCAGTAACTTTGATAATTCAGTCCCAGGAAGTCAAACAAACTATTGAACATACATCTTCTTTTACGGTTCTACTAAGTAATTCCTCTACTTTCTTCCTGACCTAAAGTTGATTGAGCTATTGTTCAGTAATCCACAGTTGATTAAACTCAGTTTGATGTATTCTGATACAACAGGCATTATTTTTCTAGGTCACTTTCCATTATAAGGAAAGCTGATCAGACCTTTTTTTCCATTTTATTGTAACTAAGTCATATCTCTTAGTCTTCCTAGTTTAGGGCCATAAAATGAAGGTTATTTTAACAGACCATTTTATTAGCTCACCTCCCCTGAGGTTTTTCTTTTTAGGTACCTTTGACTTCTTAATCTTTGTGCCTTATTAAAAGAGTGCTAAAAAGAACAAATATTGGACATGGCTAATTTATGCTGAGCATGCAGTCAGAATTACATATTTCTGAAAGTGACTGAGGCTTAGTTTTGCATTCATCTTCAAGGCAGTCTCCATAGGCCAGAACCTCAGACAGGAGCTCCAAGAAGCTGAAACTTCTGATAAGAACTAACAGGATCACAGAGGTTCCAGTTACATCCATTTGGGAAGATAACTCTTTATATTACCCCTTTCTAATTCAAGGAGGTGGGATTTGTGAGCTTCTATACTGACCAAACTTTATGGATAATATTTTTCTATGTCTCAAGAAAGAATCTACATCACATTGTAGAACACAACCTATTAAAGAAAAAGGAATTCCTAGAAGGCAGTTAACATTTTTCAAGATCAGCCCTTAAAATTAAAAACAAACCCCAAAAGCTTTAGATGTTTGGTGAAGGTGTAGTGTTAACATAAGCAAAGGGTAAAAAAACCTCTTCTTATATCACACACACCTGCCCCCCCCCACCCCTAACAAACAAAACAAAACAAAAATCCCAAACCCCAGAACTTTTGTAGTAAGGGCATATCCTCTATTTTACTCTTCCATTTTCCTTTTTTCAGAATAATTTTCAACACAGAGCTTTCAGGTATCTAATCTTGTTCTTTAGATTTGATATCACACATGCCTAATTTAATCTCAGCATTTTGAGAAAGGCAGAACACCACAACTTAAAAAGAGCTGTTTGTGACGGAAACTTGTTTTTGTACCATTGTTCCATAATTGTCCCATTCTCACCTCAGGGACTATTAATGTACATCTGCAAAACAACAGAAAATTCAATTCTACAGTGTGCAGTAAAATAGTAATTTTGACTGCCTAAAACTGGATATACTGATCTGTCTTCTGCTGAAGGGTTCATGCCTGCATGACGACTGAAGCTTTGTAGAGTATTCCCGGTTGTTGCAGGACCATCTAAGAGGGAACCATAGAGAACTTTACACACTCAATGTATTTTCAAGGATACGAACTACCAGTATTTCCTGCCAGCAAACTCTTTCCAGAGCTCCGACTGGAGCACACAATAATAGAGCCACTTATTCAGATTATATATGTGAAGTAAAAAGAAGAGTGAATCAGTGAAAGTATAAAATACTGCTACATTTTAGCATCGACTGAGTATCAGGCAACCTGTAAAGTACTGTTATATCACTGTACAACAACTGATCTTTTCAGGCTTGTAGGCTAAAACTAAAGTACAAATTCTCTTATTTCATCTGACATGTTTCTCTTCCTATGATCTATGTAATCATTCTCCTGGAACGCCATCTATGTCCACATGTGATGATGCTCTTTTTCCAAAGACATTGAGGTTTTCTGTAATTTCATTATTTTCTGCTACATAAAAATTTCAAAAGTCAGACACTGCTTACTTCAGATAGCTCTAGCCACGTGCAGATCTAGACCAAAAAACCAAAATATTTTAAAAAGGGTAAAATAACCTTAATAATGTTTTTCTTGCCCTTATGTACTATTTGGGCTCCCCAGGAGAAGAAAGTTCTGGACAAAGCTTTGTTTCTCAGTCATGAAATCTCCATTTTTTTTACATAGCCTACCTTTTTTATTGGTTATACTCTAGCTAAACCATTCCCCTCTGATATGAATGCATGCTGCATTCCTTCTGCCTACTGCCTTCTCTTGTCTCCAGTTTGCCACAGATGCTCGTAAACAAGTAAAAATTCCAAACCTCTCTGTTTAATTTCTGGTGAAAAATCCTCAAATCTCTTTTCTAACACTGGACTAATACTCATAAGATTGATTCCTAACTGAATGGGAACCTTCAGTGTCTAGCAGTTCTCCAGCCTCCCACATCTTGGGGACAGTGTTCTCAGAAACAAGAATTAGATGGTCTCAGAAAGAATCCGTCTTGGACACAAAGCATTCCAGAGGCCTTCCATACAATGCTGTGCAGCACAAATAGCATTAATAAAAACCAGACCCAGCGCTACACAGTTTCACTTGCATGTTCAAAACTGATTGTCAAAGGTGCAAAGAAGTTTCAAGGGCACAAATACCACTAAAAAGTAGTAAAGTAATCTTACACGTTTCATATAAGAAGTAGGCTACAGGGAAATGTTTTATACTTGTTGCTCACACAGTAGTAATAATATTACAAGGCAGGGAGACATATTTATTTGACATGGAGATGTAAGTACATTTTTCAGTACACATCTCAGTGACATTGCACTTGTACATAGTAATAAAAAATGGAAATCATGTTTATTTGCTGGCACAGGAGTTGTCAAATTGTTTATTTGCTGGCAAATGAGTTGTCAGTTTGTTTTCCATTTTAGAAGATCTTGTTGTTCTCTTTCCACATTGTGCACATGAGTAAGGATTGAGATTAGAGGCAATAGGTCAGGAGGAATAATCATTCCATAGCATGTAAAACTCATAGACCATACATTTAGCCATAGAAATATCTCCAAGCTTCCTAAAACTTTATAATTTGATTAGGTACATGGTATTTTTTTCAGTTTCATAAAGCAGTAATACTGTGTGCATTTCATTTTCTTGGGTTTTTTAAAAATCTTTTTCACTTTTTTTTTTTTCCAATTATTTCTACTGTATGCAAATCTGCTGGTATTTTTACTGCTTGAAAAGACTGCCTCAAATAGAAGACGGCAGCTTTTGAAACATTAAGCAATGATTAGACAGGCATTGGGCCAAAGGAGTGTGTCAGGAGCAAAGGAACAATGCAGCAGCCGACAGAAAGCTATGTTGAGAGAGCTGAGAGCACTTAGCAATTCCATCAAGATTTTCTCTGCTGCCAAATGAAAACAACCATGATTTATGCTGCCATATTATTTAGCATTCATCATGATTCTAAATAATTTATTGGAAAGTTTATACTGCAGTGCAGACAAACCCTGTTAATTTTAATGAAAGGCAAATTGTCCTTTGAGTTGGCATCAAAAACGTCTGTGGGAAAGTTTTGGAGCATGTACCATTCCTCTCAGATTACACTTGAAGGGAAAAAAATATTTTTTAAAAAAATAATCACCTGTTTATTCACAAATTCCACTGCAAAATGTCATAGAGGTGTGGCAGGAGGCTACTAGGAATAGTTTCATAGAGGCCCGTCAGTCAGAAGACTGTCAGACTGCCAAGAGAGCGAGATTTGCCCTGTCCTGTATGAAGTAGGTTACAGTATTTACTCAAAAACAAGAAATCTAGACATTTGTGAAGATCATAAAGAACATGACGGGTGAGATTTTAGTATATAACCTGCACCTCCATCCACATAGACTTGCATCTCTATTTCTCTCTACACAGAATCTCAGAACAGACTTCCATCAACAAGGATGCTGGTTATGTAGGCCCAAGAAAAACAAAGCATCTTTTCCAAATAAACTGGGTGAGGAAAAACAAGCAGAAATTTTCACTCTCTCACAGCCTAACCTTTAAGTCTTCATTTTTCCCATGTTAATTCCATCATTGGAAATGGAAATTTTAGCTTTTATGTCTAGTTTCATCACAGTTTCCATAAAGTTTTAAATAGAGCATCTCAGTCTGCTACTTGAAGCAGTACTAGTTAAGATGTATTAATTTTCCAGTGCAAAAGGAAAGAACACCATTTCAGTAACAGTCTCACAAAAAACTAACAGTGAACAGATAAAGTCAAGTAATTTAAAATTTGATCAACTAATATACTTGGAGAACACTTTCAAAAACGAAATGCCAACCATATTTACAGAAGAAGTAAGCCAAAATAAAAGTCAACAGGAATTGATTTTTTTATTCACAACAAGAATTCAAATATCCTTTGATAAAAGGTTCTGTACTTGAACTTTAGACTTAGAGTAGGTTTCACAATGTCTTTAAATCATCTAGAAATGCCTATACATGTGCCTCTGTGTATGCCTATTGGGTGAACATAGAATAGTCTGTAATTTATTAATATATTTTTGCTAACTGATACCCTCAAATACTTCCTTAGGCAAATCTCTTGTGTCTTGGACGCTTCATCATATTAAGAACTTTCAGGTTCTATCACAAAGAAGTGAAGTGTTTGAAATGATCACTTTTGGCAGGAAGTTTTACCACCAATTTAAGTTAGGAAATCAGCATTAATTTGATGACAGTTTTCTTTTTAAGAAAAGTATGTTTGAGTTAGGAAGAAAAGGTAAGTTTTAATAAAGTTGATTTAAAAGGCAAATTTGTATTTGACACTCCCTATCAAACTCTCACAATTTTACGTACAAGACTACCTCAAATACAAATTCTACTGGATGCTGGATACTTTACAGGAAAAGATATCAAAAGGAAATAATCTGATTAACCCAGAGTTACCTTACTGACATGAGCAGATACCAGCCCTTCTCTCACAAGATCTACATGACTGTCCATGCACTGAATCTCTATATATGGCTATTTCTGAGATTTAGTGAGATGTGTTTGAGAACATTATCAATGGAAGCATTCTTGAGGGCAAAATAATCTCAAAAATGTGAGAGGGGAAAAAAATGAAAAAAAAAAAAAAGTTTTTTCAGTCAAACAATTTCTCTAGTAATTAATTTTAAAGCTAAAATCACAACAACGGTACTGAGAAGTGGCAGGCATTTATAGACTGGCATTCTCATAGTCAGGATGCCACCAGTCCATAGTGCATCCAATGCACATGGGGTGAATACCTCATTGCTACCAGAAGAGCTTAAAACTAACCTGTATTCACTGAACTTGAGAGCAGTCTTTAACACTGTGGGCCACATATGGTTTCTGAATCACACCTAACACAGATGATATTTCCTAAGTGTTGGCCCAAATAATTCTTCTAAAAGGTTCCAAAGTGCCAACATGCTGCTATTTATCATCACCTACAAACTTCAACTGTATTGTCTGCCTTGTGCTCTGATATGATCAGTAACCTGAGAGCACTTTCGACTGGGCTTAAATTTAGGATGGCAGAACAGACATGGAGATGAAGGAAAGGAAAATACACACTGTGCATTGCACTACTTGACATATAAAGGGTACACAGCATATGTGAAACAAATACCTAAGTGGTACACTGAGATTCAAGCTAAAACAAAACCACAATGAAAAACTGTCAGTATAGCTTTCAATTTCATTTGCTATATGAAAAAAAGAGAGGATATGAGAAAACTGTAAAACCCTAACTGAAATCATCCCTGGATTTTGTCTCCTAGCTCCAGTTTTTCACCATTTCCTATATTGTAGTTCAGATACTCTACTGTACTACCCCCCATTAGGATTAAATATGGCTGAGATGACACTTAAATTAGTTCCTCCCACACTGAAATCAGATACATTGTTATTCCAATCTTAAAGCTCAGTTTAACAGCAACGGGTTTGTCTTATTAGAAAAAAAATAAATTAAAAAGACTTTAGCTGGTGATGAGGTTTGGAATTGCACAAAATACATTTTCTCTATTCTGCTGCCTACATTAAACTGCCAGTAAGGAAAATGCTGGTTTCAGATGCAGGTGCTCTGTCCTGTTGGAGTTGGTGATATACTGGTATTTGCTAGACTGCAGCACTGCAAGTGTATTAGGACTGAATGAGCTAAATTACCTTGCAGATGGAACAAAAGATAAGATGGCCATATATTATCTTTCAACAACTGCTGGCTAGGGAAGATTCTCTTCTTAGTATTATATGCACATTTGAATAAAAAAATTCTGATATCAGGAGACTGTAATAAAAGCTCTGCTGCCCACTGATGACCCCTGATGTGGACAGGGGTTACGCTATCAGCTTGCACACACACTGAAATTTTGCTTTTCCAACCATACAAACAGACTGAACTATACTATATTGCGGATTATTAAAATAACTGTTCTTTTGAAAGGCCACTTTGCCACTGCAAATGCCTGATGAGCACATAATTCCACAGAGGAAAATGGTCTAACAGATGTTTGAGTTCTCTGGGATGCACCAGAAGAGCCACACTTAGGTGAAGTGGTCCTGCAGCCTCACCTTACTCTCACAGTGCTGGAGCTTCCTAACCTTCCAGAAAATGAAGGCTAAGGACCTTCCATATCAGTTCTGAAGAATGGGGAACGTGACACTTCCCATCATAAAACAAAGCAAACTACGTGCTGGTTATCAAACCGCTTTCATACGACTATAATTACAATGCTACAAAAATCAGAGCCTTGCCTCCAGCAAGGGATGCTATCCCTGCCCCCATGCGGGACTGAACTCAAGGCAACATTTGCAGTCTGACACAGTATGGAGTTCAGAAATGGGAGAGTTAGAAAAGAATATATCTTAATTGTTTTTTTAAATGAAAGCAAAAGAAAATGGAAAAACATATCTGAAAAGGAGGTGTCTGAGAGAAAAAGGTGAAAAATGAAAGAATGATAAAAATGTGCCACAAAGAAAGGAGCAGATATACTGGGGGGAGAAGAGGGAAGAAGGTTAGTAGGAGAGGAGGGAGGGAGGGATGGGTCAGGCAGGAGTTTAATTACTATGGCTAAAGCTAAGGGGGAGGTGAATGATGAGATGGGAAAAATGAAGGAGTGTGGTTTGTGAGAAAGAGTACCAAATACTGGGGTGGAGGACACAGGGAGAAGGTAAGAGGGACAACATGGACAATGGAGACCCTGACTGAAGACCACAGGCTAATATAAAGAAGGATGAGGTGCATGGAATGGCTGTGAGGAAGTGAACGTTCAAAAAGAGCAGACTGCCAAGGTGGAATGAGGAAAGGGAAAGTGGATTGAGGTAATAAAGACCATGGACACAGACCACCCCTGTGTGAAAAAAGAAGGAACAAACACAGGAGATGAAAAAGGTGTGAAGAGTGATACATCAAAGCAAAAGAGGGGCAAAAATAGTTGGGACAGGCAGCCTTCTTCATCGGCAACGTCCCTCTTTTCTGCTCTGTTGCTCACTTCCTTTTGATACCCAGCTCCACAACTTCTTCCTTTTAAAGCATGAACCAAATACAGTGTCACAAGGACTGATGAGTATGAGGAGAGAATAGTCTGCAGCCATTTTAGGTCATCATCTTGAGGACCCACTGTCCTTACAAAACGCTCACAGTCCACTTACATTAGCGGTTCTTAATTTTTTCCACAAGAGTTTTGAGCTGCATGGCCAGTCATTGATGGGACATGAAGCAAAGTGTCCACATATTCCACTCTCTCACACCTCAGAGCAAGAACAACGTTCCTCATTCTGCTAAATTCTGCTGACTGCTGAAACAGATGGCCAGCAAACTGTGTTGCTTCTGGTTATTTTCTTCTTACATATTTTCAGGTGCATCCACAGTAGCTGGCACACCAATGACACATCTCATTGGAGTCCTAGCATCAGCACAGAACATGTAACAGTAAACGTATGCTCAAAGAGTTGTCTTCATTCATTCAAGTTTCAGTGCTAAACGTCACTATGCAAGTAAAATGCATAGTTTGTAGCAACAGTCGATGTTGTTCTCAAATCCTCAACACAGACAGATCTCCTGGTCTATACATAAAATATACGCTTTTTAGCATTTGATTCCTAGCTATCATTACACAGTGCTCTTTCATGTAAATCCCTGCCAACACTAATTAAAGTTTGCTTCTGTAAAGACTGCAATAATAAGGATTTCAGCATCAAGACCTTTAACTAATGGGGGGAATGAATGTAGGCAAATAAAGCAAGGCCTTCACAATGGGCCAAAAGTTAATGCAGTTTTGAATATAGTTTGTCTTTTTTGTTGTTTTTAAACAGTTCTATTTGCATTTTAATTTTGCTGGCATTAAGGCAAGAGAAGAACAACAAGCCAAACAGGAGGAGAACAAGTACTGAAGGTTTTCCTTGGAGGTTGTTACTAATAGGTTTTTTAAATCAACATTCATAATTGTCAGGTATACAAATCAGTCATCTTCAAATTATGCTGTAATATGAAATCTAGCTTGCACTTAGACAATAATTTTGAGGTTTATTCATCACTGCTTTTGTAAAGAAAAAAAATAACAATCAGACAATCTTCTTTTCCCAGGTATCTCTTAAAAATAACCAAAGAAATATACCTTTCTAGTGATAAGGACTGGATGCTTTTTGAAAAGCTTCTTTTTATTCAGTGTTTTGAGGACAATGTTGCAAATCTCTCAAAGGTGATATAGTTGCATCTGACCCACTTTCTACTACTCTGTGCTAATTCTCTTTCACACTGCAAGTCATAAAATTAGCGTCCCATGATATCCAGCATTATTACTGCAATTCAGTGGCTATATTAATGGAAATCTCAGGACAAAACGAAAATAATTAAACTGAACATGTTAGACCATTCATAGGTAATGATGCAAATGAAAAGGAAGAAACCTCATGAAATTTGAGCCTTTTTTGCAATATTTATTATTAACTTTAATATGAAAAAATGTCACAGAGGATAATAATATAAATTTTAATATAAACTTAATATAAAACTCTGTAACGCATACTGCAGACGCTTTAATGCATATTGCCTCCCCACTAAGTTGAACACATCATGTCTCACAATTAGGTTTTTAGAGGGATTTCAAATAATCTTAAAATATCTTGAAGAGGTGCTTCATAATGCAGTGGGGCTCAACGCCAGCAAAAAGACTCAGAAGCCAAGACAGAACTTCAGTGGCACAGAAGGTCACCACCCTGTCCCCAGAGGGCAGAATGCAACAAGCCAGAGTGTGAATGAAACACTATTCCAGTAATCTCCAGCTCAGGCGATGCTTTTTCTGAATACATTTCTGAGGTCTAATTAACTATCAGCAGATGTGGGCATGGTCACCTGAAGTTTTTTAAAGCCTCTTCTCTGCAAATCTCTCTCCTCAATTGCACTGAGTCAACTGGAAAACTCTGCTACTTCTGAAGGCTAAAAGGAATAAATTATTTTATTGCCAAGTTATAAACCAGTGATTATATTATCTCTGAAAAGCAAACAGTGTTCCTGAAGAGAATGGGAAAGATTTTGATCTGACAGACAGCACTTAAAAGTACTGTGAAACAGCGGACATCAGTGCAGGTGCTCTATTTCACACCAGTAGCACCAAGAACCAAATAAGGTCCAAATGAACAACACTGATACCTGGTTTGGTTTTTCTAACAAATTTATTCTCATTACGCAGCACACAGGCAGTCACTGAAGTGCACTTTTTTGTAACCTTCAATTAAATTAAAACTTGATACTAATGTACCTAACAGCATATATGAGGCATTTCAGCATTATGCTTATCAGAATTTCACCAGAAAAGATGGCATGGTGAAATACACACATTAAGCCATGAAAACGGGTTTATTAAAATAAAGGATCAAAATTTTCAGAGCTGTTAAATCTATTTTCTACTTTTAAATGGCACACACTGGCATTTTCACAGTTTCCTAACTTGAAATATTTATTTTTAAAAGGGAAACTTCACAAAGAGATTAAATGGATTCTCCTGAAACATAATCGAGAACTGCACTGAGGTTTAGAGAAAGTCATAAATAATTTGCTTGACATACCTTGAAGTATATGAAATAAAATACTATAGCTTATATTGTTCAAGACAAATGTACAGACTTTTGCCATACACTTGAATGTATGGTTCCTAAAATCAGCCTTCTGGAATTTTAAAGGAACAACTGGCTCTTCTACTACTCTTGTCTGAAACAGATCTACTGAAATTAGGGATGAACTCAGGTTTTCATTACTAGATTCAGAATTTGGCCCACAGCAAGAATTTATACCAGTCTAACTGTATATTGCTTCCCTTCAAAAGTAGGAAATTTTGGTGCCCTCCTCTAGTGCCAATCATCATATCTCCTTTTATTTTAAACTGCTATGCTATGGGAATCCAATCAAATTGCACACGAGACTCAAAATAAAAAAAAACATGTTCATTTTCACTCTGCCTGATCTCTGTTCTCACTTTTTCTTTCCAGTCACTTCCCATAGTGCGATGTTTCTTGCCTGTGAAATCCACGGCTGTAGCATCATAGAAAAAAGCGTTACATCAAGTTATAAAAGTTCCCATCCCTGGCGAAAGCCTGAGAGTAAACATACCACCTATAATTAGGATTCTGACAGGTCTCTGTGAGAAGCAGAGTCTCGAGCCAGATGCAAGCACAAAGCAAGCTTTTGCCCCCTCAGGTAACATTACAGGGAAACCCAGAGTAACCCACTTATCTTACAAGCAGCAACACTTGCAAGCTAAAGAGCTACTAACAAAAACACAGAATGACACTAAACATAAAGGATTAGTTTCAGCAATGCTGGAAGGGAGAAAAAAATTGAATATAGAATAATGTAAAAGCAAAAGTAAATTGTAAAATAAATATTTCAGGATTTAAACTAATAATAGAAAAGCCCATAAATCATCTTTACAATCGCTGCCTTTTCTACCAAACATTCATCGTCTCCAAATGGAGGCCTACTACCAGGTCTTCGGCACACATTATGGGATAAAGAGGATTGTAGGAATCTAATTTACTACTGCAGGGAAGGGATGCTAGAAAAAGGGTTAGAGAAGTAGCAGAAAATCCTGGAAAGAGTTGGATTTTTCTAGGAGACTAAGTATCACTCTGCACTGTGTGATTTTGTATAGAATGATGTGAAACACCAAAGACAGACAGACCAAAGGTTACCTTCCTCTCAATTTCTGTCGTCCTGTTTGGGGCCGGGCTCCTAAGGATTTAATGCACCGGAAGGTAAGAAAGGCAAGCCTGAATAAAAGGCACAGCCAACTATAAAAATATGATACTGTACACTACCGATACTGATACTAACACAAGATGTGGCTGAAGAGGTCGTCCCAAAAGACTATGTGGCTTCTGTGATTTCTAATCTATTTCAGGTAAGAAATAATGAAACAAAATAATTTTGACAAGCCCAGAGAGAGCAGTGTATTTGTTAGTGAGCTCGTCACAGTGACATCAGGCTCTCAGAAACACTGATGTTTCTGACATTGCTCTGCAATGTGCTCACCAGAATAACTGCCAGTGAATTACAGAAAATCAGACTCAGACTCTAAAAACGCCTTTTTTCAGCTAGTAAATCCTGAAATATTTATTTTACAATTTACTTTTGTGGCTGCCCTGTGGCCAGTTCCTCTCTGTCCTGAGGCCTCAGGCCCTGCAGCATCACCAGCCACCCAGATTCATCGAGCTCCTGGCACCACATTAACTGTATCTGTCTGAAAGATCCAGGAATGAATTTCTACAAACACATTCCAGAGTTCAAGCACACCAATCAAAGTTGTATTTCTTCTTTTTTTTTTCCTGCAATCAAACTGCCATGAGGGAGAGGGCAAAAAATTAAAGCCAGCAAGAGTGCATCAGTAAAACCTTGTCAAATGACTGAACTACCTGCTGAAGCAAATCAAGTCTACCTCAGTTCACAAGATGTTTCTGAATCACATATATATCTCTGTGCATGCATGCATCTTGGTTTTTGTTTGGTTTGGTTTTTTTGTTTTGGTTTCTGTTTGATTGTTTGCTGGATTTCTGGATTTTTTTAAATTTGCTCATAGTTTACTGTTTCATGTGATTTTTCATTTATTTAATTTCATTGCTACATCATAAATTGTGCCATAAACCAAGAATAACAACTCATAAATCCTGCATACCAATTTACCCACACTGTTCCATGAGTAGGTGTTTCAAGAAAAGCTTGGTCAGCCCTAGGTAACTCTAAACACAGTATGTTTCACTGGGACTGGAATTAGATTTGACATAAGCCTACATCAAGTTGTTGGGGTTTACGTGTACTTTAAAGAGTTAGGATTTCACTTTTTCCTGCAGTGATAGTCAGCAGAAGATGAAATGATGAAGTACATACTCCGGGGTGGTGAACTTATTTACTTGTTTACCACAAAGTTTCTTTTCTGTACAAGTCTGAGACACATTTATGATCAGAACTGAGTCACAGGATCTAGCTACAGGGATCACATAACAGTTGTAATGATGGCAAGGATAAGAGAAGCCCTTTGTTCAGCATTTTCCTTCAACAAGATAAATTCAGATTTGCCCTGTATTTTAGGAGTTCAGAATTAAACCACCAGCAGAGCAAGATTTTTCTTCCAGTTCAGCATCCTGTGCTTATTAAAATTTCATTGCTAAAGTTGCCAGAAAATAAAACTTGTGAACAGTGCCCAGCATGGCCTCAGTGACAAACACCTAGGGCAAGCACTGAGCCATCAGACATGGTCAGTCCAGTCCTTCAGGTCATGGAGATCAAAACCTAAGTACATACAGTAGAAAAGCAGCAAGGTAAGTGCTGCCAACGGGGAGAGGGGATGGGAGAGAAGGGTAAGGAAGGGGAGGAGAACTGTAAATCTAAAGATGTCTACGAAACACAGAAAGATGTTTTCATGCAAAAGAGAAAGTGCATGCAACCGTAGAGCTGAAACAGAAAGTGTACAAGAAGTACATAATCTTGAAAAGTACTAAAGTAAAAGGTCTCTAATCTATTGTTACCCTCAAAATTCTGTTTACCAGACACCTTAAGCATAAAGAAACAGCCTCCTAACTTTGTACATACTCTTTTTAACGTGCCCCATTTGTGCGTGTTTGAAGACATCCCAGCAAGACCGTGGGATGAAGAACGGAGAAAACAATACTGACAACATTTGAAATGCCACTGGGATGAGCATGAGTTAGTATTCAAGGATTATCATGTATGATCCAACCTCTAGAGGAAAAAAAAAAAGAAAGAAAAAAAAAGAAAAAAACAAAAACCTCTTACCATTATTACTGTTATCATCAACTAAAATAATCTCTTTGAGCAGGTGAGCAGGAGTCCGGTCAATGGCTGAATGAATGGAGCGCAGAATCACCGAGAGAGCTTCATTAACAAATATGAATACAATGCTGACCTCAGGAAGCCTGTCAGGAAATGTAAGGTTTCTGCACCTGAAGAAAAAGGTTACAAAAAAAAAAAAAAAAAAAAAAA
>VXBJ01002316.1:450064-472954 GCA_013400055.1 Nycticryphes semicollaris
AAACTGCTGGAAGTCACACAAACTGTTTCAGAGAAATCTATTCCCAGCCATAGGAATCACACAAGAACTTTTATAGGCATGGCTCAGAAGGTCCCCACACCTGGTCAGAGCACATACAGTCAAGAACCAGATGAATTACTATCTGAAAAAGAAATCCCTGAAAACAAAATCCTGAATCTGCCTGTGCAACCAAGGCCCAGAGTGAGCTCACTTTTCCACCCAAGGCCTCAAGCACTGAAAATTAGTTTGCAAAGCAAATGTAAGCTCTTGTTTAAATGCAGTTTCCAACAGCAATTGTTCATAATGGCTTTTTGGACAGCAGAGATGGGAATAAACAGAGTTAGTTCCTTACTTTAAAAAGCATCTTCCTAATAACCACATTAATTATTTTTGCTACAGAATCCACCGCCTATCTGAGTCAAAATCAGAGCCTTCTGTCTCACCTCAGTAATAACACAGTAAAAGAGCCAGGTCCAAAGAACACCCTGCTACAAAAGATAAGACAGACAGAAAACTTATCTGTAAGCTCAGTCAAGAGGTTTAATCAGAATGAGGAATGCTCTTATAACCTGATCGATTCTCCTGTGCTTTTAAAAAGAAAAAATGTATTTTAGCCACATTCCAATTTATTTATGCCCACGGCTTTGAAGTTCCTTAATGTTTTATCATTTTCCCCTCCTGCATTTAAAAAAGAATTCAAAATTTTTAATTTTGTGAAGAACAGAAAGCCCTTTTACCAATTTCTATCTTCGAAACTGTCAGCAAAATGTTTGCTTTTTTAAATAAACCCAGAAGTTAATTAATTATTTTTCTCTGACACATTTAGTAATTAATGCAATGTTTCTGAACAACAGTTAATTCCACTTTTTTCTCAGATCTGAAATTATTTACTGGGATGAAATTAGGCCACTGGCTGACCTAGGCATCATTTCCAGATAGGCTGCATAGATGGAAATGATTGATGTAAATGCTCTTCTCTGCCTCCTGACAACACTGAAGTGGTGATCTTCTCTCCAGATGCCTAGAATCACTACATCCAAGAACTCCTTAAAGATGTGGAAAGCATTACAAACAGTTGATGTTTAGCACATAGAAAGCATGGATGCATTCAGAATTTTTAAATCATGCTTGAATGTGACTCTTTAACTTAATTTTTTCTTCAGTTCAAAGAGAAAGCATAACACTTATTTTTTCTATTATTATTTTGTACTTTATAAAGTCAATAAATACAGTGAAGTGTAGCAAAAACATTCCTCTTTACATGCTGGATAATGCACGAAAATTAAGTTGAATCACGATGATGAATTTGCAGGCATGTTTTTAAAGCTGCTGAAAAGAGTCAGTGTGCAGAACACATGACATCCAAAACCACTGAGCTACACTTAATATTCCAGATTTGGAGAGTCAATTTTCTCAATTCAGTCAAAATTAGTTTGAAGTTGATAGAAAACATATTAAAGGAGTTATTTAATACTTTAGGTACTTTTCTCTCTGTTACCACATGATAGAATTATATAGACATGTAAAACAACAAACAGTCTTGAAAAAGTAAAACCAGTTTTAGTCTTAAAAGGTATACACTATATTTTTTTAATAAGTTGGTTCATTCATCTTTCAGCAACAAAAATTTGCTCACAAGAGACCCACAGCTTTTGTTCCATGGCAGCAATACAAGAGAAACAATTAAAATAGTGTTTGGATTTACTGATTCCCACTTGTAGCTTAATCTTCTGGCAGCAAAATCAACACTTACTTTCCAAAAACAGTTTATATTTCTAATAGTGTGGTAGTTCCCTATTTCCAGTAGTAAGAGAGCTTCAGCTTTAAGCATCAGACTGAAAAGTTTTCCTTGAAGCTTTCAGGAGAGTTGGCAGCATGGACTTTTGTTTTGGGTTTTGGGTTGGTTTTGTTGGTTTTGGTTTTTGGTTTTTGGTTTTTTTTGGAATACCACTGGACAGCAGATCAAATGTAAAAAACCTTCTAGAAGTGTAATTGTATAATTTAAAATCAACTGCACTCCCACTGCCCCATCCTTTTTTTTTTTCATTTAAACTGAATGTCAGTTCCTTAAAGATGCCTTGCAATTAGATTTCACTAAAATAAAAATCTAAATATTGCATCTAGCAGAAGAGTGATACGTAACCTGTAAAGTACACACTGCTCAGAAGCAGACATACGAGACAGGAAAGGAGAAACTTTCTTTGCAAAGCACTGTGGGCCCTTGGAATTAATTGGAGCCATAGGTACGTTCCTACAGATAGGAACCTGCGTGCTTTTTATTCAAAATAAAACACTATAACAAGAGGCAGAGGGAGCTACCTTTTCTTCCAGAAGACAACTGGTGCAAGACAGCACTGTTTTTCTCTTTTGGCCCATAGCTCAGGTGCTAAAGCCTTCAACCATGACAGAAGGAGCATAAGCTCAATCTTCCCTCATCTTCCCAGAGAGCTATCTAACTACTTGCCAGATTGGCATGATTATTTTCAGTTCCCCTTTTCAGAGGCGTTCTACTTTCTGTGGAGCAATTAAATGTGCACTAAGTTGGAGTGCTGCCAAGTAAGTGTTTCTAGCCTTGTGCTTAAAGCAAACTCCTTGGAGGAAGGAGCTGTATTGCAGTACCCATTCCAATCGATGTTCATGCCTTTTAAACCCTGGACTTCACTCTTTACGGCTATGTTCAACCTTCCAGATTGTAATGCCACAGTAACTCTTGTGATCACTTTTTTTCTTTCTTTTGCAGGCTAATATTTATTGTTTTCATTTAAGCAGTGCTGCTTTGGCTGCAGGAATATAGTCACTTTCACAGAGCCTGCAAATCAAGTGTCAAGGCACTTCATTGGGAAGCTATACAGAATCACAGAATGGTTGAAGATGGAATGGACATCTGGAGGTCATCCTGTCCAATCCTCTCCTCAAGCAGGGTCACCTAGAGTTGGCTGCCAAGGTCCTTATCCAGATAGCTTTTGGGTATCTCCAAGGATGGAGACTCTACAACTTTTCAGGGCAATCTGTGCAAGTGCTCAGTCACCCTCACAGCGACAAAGTGTTTCAGTTTGTGTTCATTCCTTCTGGTCCTGTAACTGGGCACCAATAAAAAGAGGCTGGCTCCATCCTCTTTGCAGCCTCTTTTCAGATATTTATATACATTGATGACATGAGCTTCTTCTTTCCTAGGCTAAACAATCCCAACTCCATATACACACATAAGGTTTCAAAGCTTACGGAAAAATGACAGTTCTCTACACGTGCCTCCTGTACCCTAGAGTGTGTATTTTAACCTCTGAAATCATTGATTAAAAAAAGATCATCTCCTGTGGTGAACAATGTCTTAAAGCACTGCTTAAAAACACTGCCTAGATGACTGAGATTTTGAAACAGGCACAAACTGACTTGGGCTCAGCACTGTCAAAACAGAGTTGAATCTTTGCCAAATATGAAGATTAGGTGCCACAAGGGTTAAGTGACATTGGAAAACAGGGTTTTCAAGGTGTATATTTGAGGCTCAAAGTGTCTGGGAGCACCTTGTACTTACGATCATATTACAATTTTTAAGTACTAGCCCTCACAATTTTCCAAAAGATTCTAAGACCGTTACAGACCCCGCTCTTTGAAGAACAGACCCAATTCAAGGCACACAGTGTGTGTGCATGTGCATGCCATTCTGCACTGACAAAAAGAATTCCATATAAAATCTTGATATTATTATTTTGTGGATGTCATCTTCTGTGCAGGTTAGATGTACAAGTTTGCATGAGCATAATGATAAATTGATTCTCCTATATGCCATTATAAAGCTATCACTTTTCTGTATGATGTAGTAACTGAAATTTCACTCAAGGCTTGAAAATCAGGTTTCAACCAGGCTACAAACTAGTTAACAGGCTTAAATATACTGAAATAATTTTCAGTATTAGCCTGCAAAGACCTACAAAGCCTGTTACTTCAGTGATTCACTTGTGGCCAAAATGCATAGAGGCATAAAATGATCCAGCAAACCAAGCTACAGCCCATCTATCTATTAGCTATCTAGCTTAGGCATAGTAATGTTTGTTATCCTCAGCCATACCAATGTACAAAGAAGATAAAAATGAAACTCTAGGAAAAATGGTAAGATATATCACCTATCAGATAAAAAACAGCACAGTGATTTTAGAAAATATTTGGCAGTAGTTCAAAGTTGCTTCCTTAAAAACTAGGGTTTTTCTCCGCTGCCACTTAAGCTAAGGTTGTGATATATATAAAATATACTTTTGCAAGAAATCAGGGACAAACTATTCCAAAACGTTGATGACAAAACAAGCCCCCAAAACACTGATGTCCTACCACAAATTCATGCATAAACTGAAACATTCAAACAAAACATGCTAAACTGAAATCTTAGCTAAGCGATATAAAGGATTGATGGCACATACCTAATCCTTTATTAGACATAAACTGTTGACCAAGTCTGGGACTAGGACTGGTTCCAACTCTGGTACCTGGAGTCCTCTCTGAGACGGAGTCCTTTCTGAACCTCATGACTCAATGGGAAGGTCTTCCTCACAGTTCTGTCTGACCCTGTCCTCTATGCAGTGGTGTGCCTTGACATCAAATCTTGTTAAACCACTGTCACATTTACTAGCAAACTTTGCTAAATCCCTGGTTTATATCAATAAAAGTATCGCTGCTTCTCTCTACAGGCGAAGTGCATCGCTCCATCTGCAACAACCATACATTAAAAGATAGCTACATACAATATAAGAGAATAGAATTAGGCTCCCATTGTGTCTAATTTTAGTCTTTTCAAATGAATTTTTCAACAGCGGTACTTTCCAAAATTAAGTTAGTATTTTCTGTTTTCCATTAAAACCCATTTATTATCTTTACTTCCAGCTTGAATTCCCTTATTTTTCAATGTGTGTAGAGCTTTAAAACATGGATTTCCTGCCTATGTTGTTTTTCATATCAGATGATGACAGCAAAAATTAGGTTTTTTATTTAAATAAATCAGAATTAAACCCACACACCTCAGATCATGCACAGAACGCAGAGCACTTGTGCAATTTCACAAGTATGTCTGTCTTCCTCTTTATGCCAAGTGTTGTGACTAATAAAATTCCGTAGTTCTAGGAACGAACAAGAAATAGCTACAAAGAAAGGGGGGGTGTGTATGTATATAAAACATAGCTGAAGGGGGAAAAAGGGAGGAAATTGTATGGATCAAAATCTTAGCTCCATTAAGCCCTAAGAATTGAACGGTTGCGTGGCAACTAGCATTGAACAAGTTTCAATGACAGCTCTGCTTCAGACTCATCTGGGGGCCTTAGGCAAGACCCTTAACCTGTCCCTCCACAAAGTGAGGCTCTTGCTAAAAAAACAAACCCATAAAGTATAGAGCATATTTCAGTATTATAACTAAGTGATTTTTATATATACATTCTAAGTATTATTTAGAATTACAATGACGAGTATCACCCCAATGTAGCAAAAAAATTACCTCTAGCAACCTACTCCATTAAATTACATTGGGCTAATAACACTAAAGTAGCAGTTGTCATGGTTACCAGAAATTTAGAGAAACTCCTGGTGTTCTATTGCAAGCACAACTCCGGTAGATGGAGGAGAGCATACATGAGGAATCTTCTTTCAAATATTTGTCCACAAGAAAATTATATTCCTCTAGAATATAAGCATTGTAATAAGACAATTTAGCCAGTGATATTAAGATCAGTTTAGCATAACTATGCAGTAAGAACAAGAGCAATAATGATTTCCTGTATGAATAACTTATCTCTGAGACCTTCTACAAATATATCTATAAATTATAAAAAAGAATTATTTTCTGCAATTTTGAGAACGTTTCACCAAGACTTACACGGCTATCACAGCCAACAATGGCAACAGAACATGTTTTGTGTTTTAATCACTAAATTATGTCATCTATTCCACATTTTTATAAAAACACAAGATGCAATAAAGTGCATTACTAAAACATTTGGGGATAAGGTATTGTTTTAAGAACGAATGTGGGAGGAAGCTTTAGTTTCAGGAGAATAAGAATTTCTCAGAAACACAAGCAGAAATAGAACTGTACTTTCTTCAAGAATTGGTAACATTTTGTCATCAGCCAAAATGGCAAATGGAAATACAAGATGTATGGGAGGTAAAAATATTCCGTTCTGGCATAAATTAAATAAATAGCACTTAAACTCATGCAAAAGACTGAGCCTTGCCAGAGTTCCAGCTCAACTATTTATGTTTATAATTTAATTTTGTTATCATTCTATATTACTACAGGCGAACATAGCTAACATTTTTTTTCTGCTGGCACCAACTCCTAAAAACAAACAAACAATTTGTAATAAGGAATTATTAGATAACAGGCAGGGAACTTGATAAATATGCAGGTAAGTTCCAAGATTGTAACACAAGAGTAATTAGTTCTTGGTCTCCTAAGCATCTAGCATCTGATGGCATAGATTTAACTGCAACAGATTGATTCCCCACTCATTTTAATAAAAGCTATAGGTCCATTTTTTTCTTGGTATTTAAACCTAAGTGTTCCCCTAAATAAAGCACTATGAACAGTAAGCTGGGAGTTGGTGATCTCAATAAAACTTGGATGAACATGAGAATTCTTTATAGGTATTCAGCCCAAAATTGTTAGCCTCTCACAGTATTATGCCATGGACTATTTTGAGTATGTTTTAGTGTAAATGCCAAGTGAAAGAATGTCCACATGTTATGACATATTAATTAATAGGAGACTGAGAGAGTGAAGATGAGAGAGAAAGAGAGGGAGGGAAAGAGGGAGGCAGGGAAGGAGAGACAGAGGGATAGAGAGTGCAAGTGCAGATTACCGCATCGCATCTTCTTCCAGTTAAAGGAGACAATAGGGAAGATCAAAACCAACAAGTGTACATCATTATTAACTGAGGTTATTATAGCAGCTTGGAGACTGCAGCTGACTTGATAACACTGCTAGTGGTATTAATTATTTCTAGAGCAGCCATTTGAGGAGATATATTCAGACAGGGCAAACTGAAGCACAGATCAGAATCACAGAGGGTGGCCACTCAGGCAGTACACACCACTGCTACGAGTCTGTTTGAAGGCAGGCAAAAGAGAGATAAGAAAAAGGAGACTCAAAGGTAGAGAGATGAATAAAAGAGAGCAGGGAATATGACAGAATTAAACATTAGATATTTAACACAAATGCTGAATAATTTGGTAACTTTAGGACTTCTGTCCAAAACAATAACATAGGTAAATTAGCAGGCTTTTGTGCTCTTTTTAAAGGATTCCTGTGAAACATCAGATAAAACATGCAATATTTATGCTATCTTTCATGAACAGAAACAGAAGAACTCAGTCAGAAATTAACATGGCGCCATATCCATAACTAGCATAAGCCCAGCAAAACAGAACTGTTCCACTGACACATCTGGAAGCAAATGCTTATGGAATGCAAGTTTGTAGGATCTGGCTTTTGGGGAGAAGCAGAGCTAACATGCAAATGCCCAGCCTGAACCTCACAATTTGAGATCAGATGTTTTTCTTACATCAGTTTTACTACAGGAAAACCTACAGATTTATACACGTCTGTAGTATTGCACACTACATCCAGGACCACCATAACACTGATGGACATTTTGGACAGATGTAAACACTTAAGCAGCTTTTGTCCCAAAACGCGTCACTCTCCTCAACCAGTGAATGCTTAGTTTTTCTCTCTTGCAGTTACATATTCGCATTCAGTGGATATCCTGCCTGCTGTTTGTACCCACTTTATCACAGACCTAAATCTGCTTCTCTTCAAGGCTTCTACCATAGTCCCTTGCCAAACTGAGCCTCAAAGTAATACAATTTGGGACTGGTGAACTGTTTGAAACAAGAAGTACTGACAAAATGGCCAAAGCCTTTTTCTGCACAGGAGACAGGACATCTCCTCTGCACTTATCTAGGTGCCAAACACCCAAATGCTGTGCCATACTATTTAGCAATCTCCAAAGACGAGAAGACATCTGAGCTTCAAATGCTGCTTCTCCTGCTCCGCCCTTTGCTTCTTCATACAAGTACAGTTTTTACCAATGGAAAAGAAGTTTGGCTGACCGCAGTTACCCTGACTACAAAAGCTGCTTTATGCCTACTGGTCAGCTCCTTCATATCACACAGGCTATGCAGAGCCAAAACTCCGCAGAATAGTTCCTTTGCTGAGATCCTGCTGCACGCCTCTTTTTCCACTAACCTTCACCCTCTCATCACATAAGCAAAGAAGAATGTTATCTCTGTTTTCCATATGTGATTTGGCACACTGGATCAGGCAACAAAAAATTTACAAGCCAACAAAGTAGAATCCTAAGTACATCCACTCAAAAGGAGATTTGGTACACAGCTTTGGGATCCCTAAATGACCTGAGTTTTAATAATGTCTTTCTCTGTGAGCTTGTTCAACATTTCACTCATGACAAGCTTTGTGGGTACTGCCTGCCCTACTTAAAGTAATGAGCACAACAGAATTATCACTAACAGACAAGTATTATCCTGCTCCTGCACACAGTAAGGGCAATATTGCCTTCCTCAATGCTTCCAAGCTCATTAGAGCCAGTAGTTATTTGTTAGTCTGCGATGTAGATAGGTTATGGGCTAACAGATGCACATAGGGGTGATAAACAGCAGAGCGCCCAATTTCAGCAGCAAAAAATAAATAGAGGCCACAGGAAAGACACCATAAGCAATACTGCACAATACTGCTTGTACTAGCTTCTAAGTACTGCCAAAACAGAGCCCACTTCGGGATGTGACAATTCTTTCAGGGCGCTGGCATATCCAGAGGATTTATTTATTATAATCTGTATTATAACAGATTAATTTGGACTATACTGGGGACTCCACAAACATTCACAGTGAAAAGTAATCAAATTTTCCACGATTTATCACCGGACGTAAGACTCATGGCTGCACAGAAAACACAAGAAGGGCCCATCGCAAGGTGTGACAATTGCCATAGTCTGACCCAACTGAAATCTGCTGGACATTTCCATCTGATGGATGGTCATTTTTTTCAAGAGAAGCCAGAGTTCAAGGGGTTGTAGTCTCTAAAATAGGCTACTAAATGTGGTCATCCACCTCTGCAGGTTACTCACGTTGGAGGACTGGGCAAAGCTAAATACTTGCCCTCTTCACAGGTCGTGGTTCAGCAACCTCTAATTGTCCTCTGATTTTCTCACAGATTACTCTCATCTGGTGTTTCTGGTTCTCTCATTCTCATGGCATTAAACATTGACAATATCAGCCCTAAAAAATCCTCTGCTACAATATGGGGCTATTACATATGTGGAGTGGCATTTCTCACTGCAGAACCTTGCAAAGAAATGCTGAGCTCCTCTGCCAAGTTATTTTGGTGTGAATTCACAGAGCACTGCAGACAGAAAGTAAGTTAAGGCTGAGTCCCACCAGTATGATGTAAAAGGGGCTACTAACACCGCACACTCCTGGCAGATCACTTAGTTCTCCCAGTCTCATCTGGGGCCAACCATATCTGATTACATTAGACTTCAGTTATACATATATTTCTGTGTCTTCCCAACTTACTGTTACTTCATATGATAGTTTATGAATACAGATCATAGACTGCAACTGAGTCTAGACGTGATATGTACTCCTTTCCTTTAGCTAACTGCCCACAGGCCTTTGCTGGGATTCCAATGTCACGCTGGCTCTTGCAGAACCACTGCTGAAAGCAGGCCAATGAGCTTGGTTAGACCTAGGCTGACTCCATCCAGAACTATTGTAGTACCTCTGTCATATCTGTGCTTTCGTGCATTTCTAGTCGGAACAGGAATACTGCAACCGACTAAGGTCCAGCAAAGTTGATTAACTGGGTCTCCATGCCCCTTGCTATGTGCTCTCTTCTAAGAGAGTCTGTCTCTCTGGACCAAGCTGTCCTTTGCTTTCATGCTATGCTGCCTGAGCCTAGTATCTGCCCATGGATAATTTAAACACATCTGTAGAGACTCTGGAAGTGACTAATGCAATTGGCTTTAAAAATAAGTGCTACAAATCCTAAAAATTGATTATTATAGTGGAAAATATACCCTTGCAGGGTAGGGTTTCTTCCCCACAATAGTCATGTGTGTGTGCTCTCACACAAATCACACAAATAAGTATTCGCGTATCCAGGGTGGTAATTTTTTTTTGAGCAACATGATTTGCAGAATACCCTGTAGCTCTGTACTCCTCAGGTTGCCATATAGACAGCAAACAGTGTAGATACTACCTGATAACACTCTTCATTTCTCTCAGTATAAGAATTGACTACATTTTAGTGTCAGATCACCTACTTGCTCCTGAGCCATGATAAAAGTGGGATGCACATAGCTATAAACATATTATAATGTCTAGCATGTTTCTGGCAGATAGTTGACTAAGGATCAAAAATTTCACAAAAATTATGATCATGATTCATTTCAAACTGGAGTTTCTTTTAAAATCCCAATGCTAATTTATTTCTTTCAGCTACATTAACATTCATTTTCTCTGTCTTTTTAATTTTTAAAACCCATAGCTATAAAAAATTTAGATTCAAATCAGTCAGGAGTGTCATTTCAAAAAAAGATATAAGAACAGACACATTTCTGTCATTGATGCCTTTTTAGTTATAGAAGAATCATTTTTCCTCTCAATTAGTTTACAATTAAAAAAAAATTGTCACTACAGACAATGCTAAACTGATTTAACCAAAATAAAAATATAATCACATGGATCTTGATTTTCTTAAAGTCATTATTTCAGCAAATCCACAACATAAATATTTCTAAACTGTGATAAATAATAATATGTAGCATAAATATATTAAAAATTGCTAAACTGTCACCTGGAATGGTGTTCATATCTTTTTGTTAATATCAAACAATTTAATACAGGGTAAAATGTACTGCTTACTGCTTTAGTTATTAAAACATTTGGTTAAAGTAAGTGCAACAGATCATGACTGGATTGCTTTTGGAATTGGCAAGGAACTAAGACGCCTTTCACATCTTGGTTACTGGTTCAATTCAGTAAGTACCTATGATGTTTATTTTAAAGATTTATTTTTTTTAGTGAGCTGAAAAAAAAAGTAGTTTTCCCTCCACCCATTTACCCATCCCCAGAGCTGCTGTTTGTTCAAAGGATCACCAAGGCTGAAAAAAAGTTGAGCATTAACTGTCTCTCTAAATGGTCCTACCAGAACAGGCCTCAAGTGCACTAAAAGGAAGGTTGTTCACTCCCTTGGTACCATCCATCTCACTAAGCCACTGTGGAATAACAGTGGATGTATTTACCCTGCCTGACATGCGTGATTCCCAGCAGAAAACAGCCCAGTAAAGGAGGCACCGTGGGCTTTCAGCCGGTACACACTGCTTGACTAAATTGTGCATTCCACCTGGAGCTCAAAAGTTTTACCTGCTTACTGATCTTTATCAGACAGTTGTGGGCTTTCAAAAAGAGCAGTTCATATTTTTTTCCTATTTTAGTCAGATCTTCTGATAAAACTGAAATGTAACATAAAAACGTAGTTTTTTAGCACTAAACCAATTCCTATCTAATGTATATTTTAAGTGATATTAAGGCTCCAAAGGATCTTGGGGAACTTTTTTTTTGGGGGGGACACTTACTGGGATTTTAATAGGACTTAATTCGAGCCTTCCAGTGTTTCAGGAAATGTTTGAAACTTCCAACCTTCATATATTTGATAGAAATTACTCATTTTGGACTTAGTACATAAACTACCTTCTATGGGATCATACAATACAAGACCTCCCTGTGAAGAAGAGCTAACAGACTCTACAACTCAGAACCTACAAAAAGGTGACGGACAGCACTTACCCGTTAGGCCTGAGGTCAGGCAGGGGCCTGTCCAGTGGCAAGCGATCGCTCAGGTAAGCGTTATAGCCGTAATACTGGAACTGTTTAAGTGCGATACGTCTGTTTTCAGGACTGAGCTCCTGCCCCCAGTGAGCAAAGAGAGAAGAATCAGTGAACGCTTCAGCAGGATTTTCTTCCAGTTTTGGTGGAGCTTCTACAAGAGACAAAGACAAAAAGAAATTATTTTAGACTTTCATTCCAACAAGCTCTAGGGTACGTTACTTTAAAAAGCACAACTTTAGGGGAGAACACCACACAGATCAGCACGTGCTGCTGACTCACAGCAGCCTGTAAGTCTTCACACATGTCCTTCACCTCTTGTGACAATGTAACTATTAGCATCTAAGGTTCAAAATTTAGCATTCAAAATAGAGTTTAAAAACAATTATGTTTCATCACAATTACACTAAAGGCCAGGACTGATAAATTTAAAAGAATTAAATTTCAAAAGGATTCTTATGAGACAACAAGAAAGTTACTTTGGTTTTATATACAAAGATGAACTATTTAACTTCAGCCTAAATTATCTTGCCAGAAAAAGATTAAAGATTTTAAGGGGAAAAGCAAAGATAAAATAAAGAGGGAATCTGTACAGAATGCACAAAATGGCTGCTGAAGTCTGTGTGTAAAATAAGTTCTTTGATTCATAACTTGGCACCCATGTTAAATAGCAAACCAGCTTCAGTCACACAATAATTTTATGGTCCAGTTTACCAATCCAGCCTATTTGAATTTGTAGTCCATATTCAGGTGTGTGCAATGATGCTATTGGGATTGTCACTTTATAGTACCTGTGTCATTATAAAATGCTTTTGTTTCATCAGGCCACATCTCTGGCTGCTGTAATAAATAGAGAAGATGGGAAATTATATACCTAGAACTTATTTTAAGAAGTGTTCCAGTACAATG
Organism: Nycticryphes semicollaris; assembly: GCA_013400055.1. Lineage (NCBI taxonomy): Eukaryota > Metazoa > Chordata > Aves > Charadriiformes > Rostratulidae > Nycticryphes > Nycticryphes semicollaris. The sequence continues at coordinate 462,860 of VXBJ01002316.1, forward strand.
AAATCACAGCATTCATTCTCAGTATTTAGTTGTTCAAGAAGTCTGTTCAAGGTGACTTGTAAGGATCCAACAGCACTATCTCACCCCTCCAACGAGCCTTTCAGGCTCAGGTGACCACACAATCTAACCCAGAGAGTTCCTTCTCTCTGTAGATGTTTTATGATATACAGTACACTAATAAGGAAAGATCAAATGTCTTACTTGACCCCAATTTGTCACCATAAACTAGTGACTCACAAAAAAAAAAAGTCTTCATTTTCTGGAATTCCTAACTATTTACTGTCTCCACAGCCATTAAGAAATAGAAAACTAAATAAAACCTCTCATTTCTGAAGAGCTATACTCACAAATCAGAACTATTTTGGTCGCGCAGTGACTTAGGTAGATAAAAGTAAACCTCTGGAAAATCTTTAATGGGTCCAATAGGCAGAAAGTTCAGTTTTGTCCAAAGTCCTCCTCAGTACCCACACAGTTACCTACAGACCTGCACTGCTGGCGTAAGCTAGCTGCATGGAAACACCTAAAGAGAACAGTTTAGGTACTACTAGTCTATACCACTAGAATTGTGATGCTCAAAGAATGCCACAAAGCACATTCTTTTATCTCTTAGTAAAAAGAAGCCAACAACGAACAACAAACAAATACTGAGAAGAATAAGTTGTTTGATCTGTTCAAGATGTTTTCCATTTTCCCCTGACCATACTGATAGGAGACTAATGACACTTGCTTTCCTGCATTACATTCCAACCTCTGTAAATACATGTTTCTTTACTTGTCAAAGTACTGCCTCCCAGCCTGAGTCCTGAAACTGGCTCCAGTTCTTCCAAGCTGAAAAACATGCCAAACCCTGCTATCACACAGACAAGTGTTATAGCAATGGAAATTAAGAAAGCTTGATAAATTCAGATCATTTTAGAAAGTCCTAACTTGAGAAAGGCAGAATAGTTTTCAAACACAAGTGCAAAAAATCACAGCAATGGGGAAAGTAAAAGATACCTCTATCTGTTGTTTGACACCCATGTGATCTCCACAACACCAACTTCAATTTACACAAAGAATCTCACAAACTGTCTTCACATCATAAGAGATATTTAGATCAGGTATGTTCCTGATCCTGGACAGTAGAAATACATGTTGCTCAGCACTCTTCAAGAACATGTACGTTCATGCTATTCAAGAAAACTATCCAAATATTTGTCCAATCTTTTGTATATTACATCAGTCTGGATTTCTGCAAATGAAGCATATTTTCCTTGAAAGTTTTAACTTTCATATTTATTATTACGCTTATGGCAGAAGACTGAAGGATCCACCCATATGTCAACAGCACACCAAAGAATGAAGACATCTGAATAAAAATAATCTCACCGTAAAAATAGCACATGCGTATGTATTTGTAACTATGGGCAGTTCCAAAGATGATTTCCCATGGATGAACAGCCATCCCAGAAATGACATTCAGTGAATCACACTAACATAGGCATCTATTGAATTTTATCTAATGATTTTGTGGGCAAGAGTATTTACTGAAGAGATCTATGATTCTTTTTCTCTTTTCTGACTGGAAAAACACTCAGTAATCCAGGTTATGGACTAAGATTTTCCAGACAATGGATATCTGTGAATTTAGTTTACAAGTTCTAATAAAACACTTGCCAAACACAGACATTTTTATATACTAAGTAAATTTGTTATTTAAATACATTGTTCTACAAGAAAAAAGCATCAGCAAGAATTTTCAATCAAAATTTCCATCAATGGAATTAAGTACACATCTCTGATGACAAAGTCTTTCCTGCCTTTATTTAGCTGGAAGCCCTTGGTGGAAGTGACTTTATTCAGTCAGTCTCTCACAAGAAGTATAAACAATTGTTGTAAGACCATCAGCTGCCTTTCAACTAGTCAAAAAGTGCATTTGATGACTTGGTCTCTGAAAACAGATCTTGGCCTGAAGTCTCACAGTCAGTTCTTACCATTTACTTCTACAATTGCACAATGATCACGGGAAGCTAAGGCTCAAAGGTGATCCAGTAACTAGTACTGCCTGAAGCAATACTAAGGTAGGCACATTTATCTGCTCAGTTATCACTAAAAAAGAAAGATCAGTTCCATTTTTCCTTTGGGAAGAAAGCTGACGACCCAGAGCATATTGCTGCAAATGTTAACATGGGGTCTTCTCTACATGAACTGTACGCAGACAGGAGACTGGTATTAACTGACCCTTTGCCGTTAAATCAACTGGTACCAGAGTTAAATGACACAGAAGTCAGCTGGCTGGAAACCTTGGCTGAGGAAGTCTCCTTCCAGAAGCCTGGCTGGTCATAGCATCAGCATGGGGTTGGTCACACACTACTCATCTGAGTCAGAAAACCTCACAGCTTGTTTTCCATAAGCATCTGAGTGTCTTTAACTCATATTTTCTGGATCATGTTTACTGGTTATGCAATTAATATTAATATGAAAATTATTGCTTCATCTGATCTCATTGACTGCAGCCTCCAAGCCAGAAATTCAATCTCCTCTTTCTATTGCTCGTTATATCAAATAAATCAGAGATCTGCCAAATCTGAAGACACTGCTGAAATCCAGATTGTAACATGACATGGAACCAATTCTCTCCTAGTAATAAAAGTATCTTTTATTACTAACTGAAGCATGAATTAACTTGCATTAACAAACACACACTCGTACAGGGAACAAATAGCAAGGTTTGGGTTACAGAGGGACTGCAGGAGTGGCTTGTGTGGGAGAAGGTCAGGTACTGCCCCGTGTCAGCTACAGCCACTTCCCCAACAGACTCACTGCTGGCCACTTCAGTCAAAAATTATTTAACAAAGGGCAGGAAAAGACAAGGACAAGGCAATAGGGGTTCAAGAGAGCAGCAAAGAGAACGGCAGAGGAAACAAGAAAATGAGAGAAGACCAAGCCCAGGAGAGTAGGAGGTACCCCATATTGTCTTTGTTTCCTAATACCCAAGTTAGTGATGAAATGTCGATGTTAATTTGTAATAAATTAAAAATACCTGCATACTTTAGAGGATCTACAACAAAGCAGCAGACAGCAAAACACCTATCCCTTGTTATTAGTAAGAAACTGCAGACAAGCAATGTCTTAGAAGTAACAAGAAAAGACAGAGCCTGTCCCATCAGAAGTTACACATTTCCTTTTACCGATCTGTGTGCCCTGCTGTAGCGCACCACTGTATCCCTTTCCTTCCTCACCCTTCCTTCATTTGTTATCTATTTATAACCTCTGCTTACTTTGTTAATTTTTCTCAATACCCATTTGTCTCTGCCAGTTTTCATAAGGGGACTCAAACAACTAGTGCTCAAAGAACAATATGAAAAAAAAAAAAAACATGATCAGACAGTAGACAATTTAGGAAAGGATTTTCTTGATTACCACCAAGCACATTTACAGCGTGATTTGATAACAGCTAATAATGGCACAGGAATTGTTCTGCTCACTGTGAAAACACAATTATTTCCAGGGTAGTTCAGGACAACCACTTAATTTACATCAGCATTCTTAAATTGTGAAAGGAAGGAAATGAAGACTATTGTATCCAACTGTAATTGCAGTAGTCTTCAAGGATCCTGGCAAAAAATAATTACTTAATTACCAATTGCATAATGTAATTATTTAATTACATGGGGATACTTTCTACCCAACAAATGCATCTCTCTCTTTCAGAACCAAGAACTGCACCTCTAACAGCACTGATGCAGTGGTTACGCAAAGGTTTAGCAGTGACCTTTCTTCAGTTTTGATACCAGTATAATTTTATGTTGCATCAAGCAATTTCTTGCATATCTTCCATGCAAGCGCTGATCCTACCCATTCATACCTCCTTATCAAGATTTAAGAAAGTCCACGAGAACGCAGAATATCAGTGACTGCATCACGTTTCCCATGAACTTGTTATTTAATAAGTTGGTGAACTCATGTAATATAACAGCTGGCATTTAGAAGATTAAATGGGTACGGAATATTGATGCATTCAATCGAATGTCAGTGCACCCAAGGCACAATGATACTAAAGCATCTATAAGGAAAAAATTAACAGCAATTTAGCATCTAAATATATAATTGGTACTATGGCTGTACTGTATCATGATCCACCTATAGAAGCCTTTAAACTTTAAAATAAATCCGTTGTCTTCTTTTCCTATACAGACAGTGGACAATTGCTTGGTTTGCATAAGTCATAAAGACAGCCTTGAAAAGTAAGAGTTCAGTACTTCACAAGTTAGTAGACTGTATGTGCTTTATCCTCCTCTGTGTTGCTTCATTTGGACCATTAACTGCTGCCAGAAATACACTTCTTAATCTCTTTTATTTTTTCCTCTTATTTACCTAAGATGCACATTGCATAACTTTTCTCCAGTTTATGACTCAACCTAAATTGACTCTGTTGTAAAGTTTTTCTTTCTTTGGAGTTTCTTCTTATAAGAACCATTTTTACCAAAGCACCACAAGGCCTTGATGTAAAGAACCTGGATCAAAATCTGCAACAGAAAATGACAGCAGAAAGGCCTATCCCTAATGGCAACTGGGAACTTCTGGTAACGTAGTTACACTCTGGTAACTAAACAAATATGGTTCTACTCTAGTAAGTTTAATAAAAAAACCCTCACTTATATGCATATTGCATATCTCCAAAAAGAAAGTCTCTTCAGAACAACGCTACTGAGAATGACAGGACTAACAAAATAGCCAGCTTCAACAGAAAAGCACACTGGTATCATTAGCTCTGTCTCCATAAAAACCTTGCAAGCTCATTAGGAAATACTTTTTTTTCAGCGTCATTCAGATTTCAACTTTTCTTCCAAGGAAAGGTTACTGTGAAGAGGTTCACAATTAAGAGAAAGGATCAAGCCAGAAAAGGGTTGCAAAAACAATTGCAGGGACGGATTCAAACATGTTGGCGGTTACCAGTCCTTAACATTTGTTTTGGTCCTACCCCTCATTTGTTTGCAGGCCTGCTCACAAAAGCAGCAGTGTTTCATATCAAAGCATTACCGTTGTGAAAATGCCTTCCATGGTATCAGAAGTGCTTTACAAAATCTGCAGTGTAAAGGGATAGAGAGTAAGTCAGCAAAAATATCCTGTCAGCAAAAATACCCTATCTGCAAAAGTATCCCTGTCAGCTAGACATGCAGAAGGCATCAATAATTGAGCAAAACTACACACGCTCAGGTGTAACAGGTCACTCACAAAAGAAAAATGAGTTAGAAATGATGCCAGGATGTAGGCAGAAGGGCTTTGATCATGTGCTCCTCTGAGCTTTCCAGTGTTTGACACCTGGATTTATCAGACTGAAAAGGAAGGCGCATGCAATGAAGAGGTAATGCAGTAACTATGTCTTACTTTACAAGGTGGACTCATGGTGCAAATCTAAGTAGACTATCATTAAAGACAAAATAAACCTCAGTTTTCTATGACATTCAGTAGCCAGATTTTGGGGAATTCAGGATAAACTAGTAAATGCTTCTATGAAAGAGTACCATAGTTTGAAGAAACGGAAGGAATCGACTTTTTCACACAACTTGAGCAGCCTTCAGATTCCTGAAACAATCACGAAGAAGCTCACAGCAATTTTGTGTTAAATTATCTCTGCTGGTACTTTGGGAATTGTTTCAGGATTTTAAGTACCAATTTTTTCATAGGCCTGACAGTCTCAGAATCCGGCTCTCAGCAATCGAAAACCCTATATTTGACTTCTTGGGGGTAGTAGCATTTCAACTTTCTGTGGAAGAAAGGATGTTTCACCCTTTTCCTCTACACGTGCTCTTCATCTGTTAGTCTATCTATATCCTCTTGCCAGAGGCTACTCTATGCAACAGGTAAAAATTCCAGACTTGCATTGGGTACTAGAGCCTTAATACAGTTTTTAGAAGTGTGAGAACTTTGCCACATGGGAAGATACATAAAGGAAGATCCTGCTTTCAAAGTCTATTATAATTAATGCAAACATGTTACCAGCATCCTTAATAATTACAGTCTGACAGTTCCTGTCTTGGAAGGCTGATCCCATACAGGACCCTGCTATAAATCCTCTACCAGATGAATGAACCTCTGAAATGAAAACATGGCCTCCTGTTTGTACAGTGTGATTACAGACAAGCAACAGTAGAAGCAGCTCACCAACATGCAACACCACATCAGCATGGAGAAAAGTATACTCAGAAGACAAAAATCTAAAATTACAGTAACAGCGACAGAGCTTCCCCCAGAAAGGTTGTTTTACATATTCTCCCACCCCCCAAAAATTCACAATACTGCTGACAAGGTGTCAAAATCAATGTTGTTTTGTGCTGAAACTGAATTTTACTGTTTTGAATATTCAAGTTAATTCCCCTTGTCAGACTCCAGTTTTGTTCCCAGAGAACTTACTTTAACTGAAGTGCACCTAAGAAAAAATGATCCAAGTGGTTTCGATTCTGCTGTCACTGCTTACTTACAGCTTGGTAAGTCATACTGAAGTTGGCAGGGTTCCTCAAAGAGACTGGCAGAGCCAGAGTCTGTCTGTACAACGAGCAGCAAAGCCCTAATCTTAAAAAAAAAAAAAAGTGATCCAAACTACATATAAAAAACACAATCACTTTGAAAGCATTCAACTCAATATCCAGTCTTTGCACAGTCCAGCACCTTCTGTAGTTAGTGTCAACAGTGGACAGACCAGACAGGCAGGGAAAGGGAAAAAAAAGCCAAAGAAAAAAGGTGATCCTTTCCTGAAAAGCAAACTGTCAAGAAGCCATTAGAAGACTACAAATAGTATACAATCAATACAAAACTTTAAAGATTAAACTGTATAAATGACAGCACATATAGAAGGAAATGCCAAAAACTCTCTCGATTTTTTTTTACATATTTGAGAACTTGAAACACAATTTATTATTATTAATTGATAGGTTACCACTATTGCCTATGAGTGCAGTCAATACACATACATAAAGGGAAGCTACTAGCTTGCTGCTAAAATTTATTTTCATTTCTAAAAAATCAAAATCTTGAGGAGAAATTTGATTTTTTTCTGAGAAATAATCCCATGCTTATTATGGGTATTAAGGTGGAAATTCAGTCTGGTTCTGCTGCTTAGCAGAAGTTCTTTCTCTTCCTAAAGTCATTTACAAGTTCTAGAAACATAAACATCAGATTGTGTTTTCTCTGTATGAATGACAAAAGTAGATATAAACTAAGAGCCAGAGAGAGCCTGAAGAGCTCCCAGGGCAGAGGTGCCACGTGTCTCCACAGTGTTCTCCCCCTGTATTCACGTTACCTAGATTTTCTCATTAACTGTTCACTAGACAAGACTGTGGGGAGATATTTACCAAATGCATGCTCATAAAGGGATTAAGTTAATTGTGCCACACATTCTCAACAATGTACTGATTTATCATTTCCTTTCAGGAACTTATCAAAACCATCGGGATATATTAGATGTTTGATGCCAGAAAGATCCATGAGACCTTTGAATTCAAATAACAAAGTTCGTATTATCAAGTTTTCTTGTATGTGGAATAATGGAACTAGTTAATACATTGCGAAAGACTGAAGAAGGGATGCTAACATGTACTTACTGTAATCCAATGACAGCAATTCAAGTTCTTACACAGCAAATGGGGCAGACTTGAGTACAGCAGGTTTGCTTTTCAAGTAACACAGGTATAGAAGCAAGAGAATGTGAATCACTGCAGTGACAACCCAACTCCTGAAAATGTCAGAAGGCAACTCAGTTCTGCTAAAGAGTCACCTTTGCTTCCCTTTGCTCAGGATTACTTGCAAATGTAAGAGATCCAGATGCTTCTCCCAAGGAAGAGACAGGGGGGAAGACACTGAGCCCAGAAGGCTGCAGGAGACTGGTACAGAATACTGCAAGACCTTCTACTTATCTGGGCTATGTGTCTCAAAATTTGTTTCCTTTGATTGTTGATTGGTGGAGATGTCAGGCTGCAAACATAGGCAGCTTTGGTGTATGAACAAATGGATATTTGTCCCATTTGTACAAAAGTCTGCCTGTTCTACATAATATATATGTATGTTCACCCCAAAAGGGAAGTGTTCATGTAGAGAGAAATTGGACATTTCTTGCCTTGGCAGACTTTGATACCCTGACAGTTCCTAAAAAGTCACTGCACAAGTTAATTTACTATGAATACAGATGTTTGAAGATGATTCTCAAAATGTGCTCAGCGCTAGAGGGCAGTATGAGAAACAGCAAAATTTGTCTTCTAAGAGAAATGTGAAGTTTTTAGGACTTCTTAAGAACTTGTAAAAGAGCTCTCAAAACTACCAGTAGCAAACTTAGAAATTGTAAATAAACCAGAAAATTCTATTAAAATTATTTCCTAAGGGTAAGAACACATAGGAGAATAAAACTATTATGTCATTGAGCAAACACTAAACTATAAACAACACTTTATAGGAGCAAGGTCTTGGTAAGGGCTCTATATTCCTCCTGTATACACTAGAAGTAGCCCATTCTAACCTGAATATGCTATAAATCCTGGCCATTGTTGTTTCTACCAGATATCTTCTCACTACCAGCCTATTAAAATCCCTTCTAGCTATAACTGTGCCATGGATATGAATCAGGCTAGATAGGTCTCTGCATCATTCTGGCAAAGTTAATACAAAGGTACTACAAGCCTGGACAACCTGAGACTAGGATAAAAGCTCTTAACTTACTGGAAAGAGATTATCAAAGGAAATATGTTATTTCCAAGTACAATCAATTTCCTCTGATAATATTTACCAGATGAAGACATAGAGATCTCTGACAGGAACCAATACTGCACTTTGAAGGCTTTCTGTATCCCTGGACACCAATATTTTGACAGAGATCAATTTTGTCTTCTCAAATGAGTAAAAGGCTGATTTTCAAAATATACAATATAAGGATATTGAAAATTAAGAAGTACCAAGTTCCAGATCTTTAGACTTTCTAAAACATACTTTCACAGTTTCCCCAAGCAATACCTCTCCACATTAATCATACTTGGAAACCAGAGTGTTAAAAAGCATTGATTCATTTAAAGTAATACATCGTTGCTTAACTACCTTCAAGGCCTTCAATATAAAAGGTGGTCAGAAGAACTGTTTATTGACTTTCACTTAAAATCATGAATCATAGAATTATCTAGGTTGGAAGGGACCTTTAAGATCATCTAGTCCAACCATCAACCTAAACTCAGATAAAAACAAAAAAAAAACCAACACAACGACCCATCACTAAACCACATCACTAAGCACTATGCCAACTGTCTTTTAAATACCTCCAGGGATGGTGCCTCAACCACTTCCCTGGGCAGCCCATTCCAATGCTTAATAACCCTTTCTGTGTAAAAAGTTTTCCTGATATCTAATCTGAACCCTCCCTGGCACAACTTGAAGCCATTTCCTCTTGTCCTATCGCCTGTGACCTGGGAGAAGAGACCAACCCCCACATCTCTACAACCTCCTATCAGGTAGTTGTAGACCGTGATAAGGTCTCCCATCAGCCTCCTCTTCTCCAAGCTAAAAGGAGTACTCTTGTTTCATTACAAGAAATAAATTTGAAAATGCAAAAGCATTTTTCTAATTTAAAAAACCCCTCTACAAGACCTCTAAAAATCTCATTTCAAAAGTGACATTCAGATTCTGCAGATACTTCATATTTAATATCCACAACTATTTCTTCTAGGTGAATAAAAGGCAAAAGGAGGATCTGGGAAACTATAAACCTGTCAGTCTGACCTCGATACCAGGGAAGGCCATGGAGCAGATCATCTTGAGTGTCATCGCAAACCATGTAACGGATAACCAGGGGATCAGGCCTAGTCAGCATGGGTTTATGAAAGGTAGGTCCTGCCTGACAAACCTGATCTCTTTCTATGACAAGATCACCTGATTATTGGATGAGGGGAAGGCTGTGGATATTATATACCTGGACTTTCAAAAAGCATTTGACACTGTCCCCCACAAAATTCTCATGGAAAAGCTGGCTGCTCATGGCCTGGATGAGCATACAATCTGGTGGATCAAGCACTGGATGGATGGATGGTCCAACAGAGTTAAATCCAGCTGGCAGCCGGTCACAAGTGGTGTTCCTCA
>VXBJ01002317.1:0-31477 GCA_013400055.1 Nycticryphes semicollaris
GAGAGAGAATTATTGTGAAGACAAATATTAGTCTTGGTATTAAATGCTCTTTTTCAAATAGGTTTTGTTCTACTAGCAGGCAACTCCGAACCATTATTTGATAGTCTCATGCCTTGCTTAATGAAGAATAATACATTGATGCCTGCAGATAAGAAGATAATCTTCCACAAATAAATGCATCTGCCAGGAATAATGCAAGTCAGTCACAGTCTAGACAGGATTCATACTATCCTGTCAAATTTGCTCCTTGAACTTGAAGGTGGTAATGATGACATTTATTTCTCATGGGTACTTTGAATGCCCCTTTCAACTTCAGTTGCTCTAAAGAGTACACAAATACCACCTTTGTTTTATAAACAAGGTCACAAAGTTATCCCAAAGCCGTACCAGAATGCCAGTGCTGATGGCTACTGGCAAAGTTATGACTGAAAGCTACGTAAGAACCCTAACCACTAGAAAATGATGCTTGGTAAAAAAAATATTGTGGGCTCTTTTTAGGTTTGGTTGCTTCACAATCAAAATGAGTTACAGACTGCAATATAGAATGCATGCAATTTTTCAATTTCTCTTTTCAGTTCTTCCCTTTTGAAACAGAACTCAGATTAAGAAAAATGCCCATAGACAGGTAGCAAGGTGTCCAATTTTAGATCTTACCACGACAACGGAACACATTTTTTATCTACTGACAAATGTACATAACAGAATCATTTATATTATTTCTATTTACACAGCCCTGAAACAGCGTCCGCCAAGTTTCGAGCTAACCATTTGTCAGTTAGATCAAGTGAGCACCTTATCACATTCCTTGAGCACTGACAGTTACTTAAAAAAACCCCACCTGAGCCATCATGTAACCTAAAGTAGTGACAAAAAAAAATAATCATCTAGGATATAACTGTAAAGATAACATAGTTAACAAACAATTACTTTAACAGCTTTCCTTCTTTTCTCCTCCTTCAATCAATAATCCTTGTGCATGTAAGACACATAGGAATTCATCCAGAGTGCAACGGTAAGAACAATTAGATGGCAACACACAAGCCCTTCCCAGAATTGGACATCAACAACTTAATAAAAGTCAAAGTCCATAGAGCATATGAACAATTTTCCACTGTTTTTTTTTGACAAACTCGAGGAAAAAGAGAAGACATTTCATTTGGGAACTTTCTACTAAGTATGATGCTTTGGAGAAGTACGATGGTGTTAGGAGTAGCCAAAAATCTCATTTTCTGCTCTTATTACTTCATTGCATTGACAGTTTTTTGGTCTCGTTTTTTTAAAAAAAGATGACTTAACAGCTGGCAGTACATACATCTCCTCTCACAAATCATAAGCAGAGAATTTCTTTTTATTGCACTGTTCATGCAGCCCAGACACAAGGATGACTGCATTTTCTTTTTGTAAGTTGGCATTTCTTTTGCTCCTGAACAATCACTTGAAAATTCTACATTCACCTTAAGATTCCTGCCAAAGCTGGCTACCTGCAAAGAAGGCTATTCCAAGCACAACTACAGCTGATAAATCAGTGTTAGTAACAACATGACATTATCCTGTTTTGGACCACAAGGATACAACCCTAACTTTTGTTTCTCCAGAGACTGTTCTAAAGCAAAAAAGACTTAAGAGAAAACAATTGAGATAATCCACAACATCATCACCACAATCAGCTTTTTACCCTTAAAATTGCCCAAGAATAACCTTTATTAACATGGAAATGAAGTTGTCCTGGTGCAGTTATGCAAAAGTAAGGAACAGACACTTTGTATGTCACTGTATTTAAAACACAGCTAGCTGGTAAGTGTAGATCTCCTAGAAAAATACTCTCATCTGACTTCTGCTATTACACAAATACTGAGGCAACAAATACTGACTGAAACAGGAGACCAAAACAACTTTCCAAAACACATGACAAATTTGTCAATCTGACTAGTGCAATTTAGCAAATGCACACAGTCCTCATACTGAACCCGCCTTCTTCAAGTAAGCCAGACCCAGCAAACAATACAGTAAAATTATTAGTCTAAGTCATGCTGTTCAAAATTCTAACTTTTCTATTCTCAAAAGTATTTATGTGCCAAAATTGAACAAAATCTATTTGGATTATAGTATCTTTTTAAAAGACCAAAACCCCTAGGTCTGATATCAAAGTGAATGTAAAAAATAGGTAGGACAGTAATGACAGGATTTTTATTGCTGTGAGCTTATTCAACTTCCCTACTCATGCTAAGGCACCCAATTTCTAACCACATTGATGTCTTTTTAACATTTCTGATGTACAAAGGTTCTGCATGCCACTCGGACACAATCTTCAGGACCAGGGTTGTTACAGAAGGAATTAAGAATTTTTAAGCCTCTACCAAGGATTCAAAAGAATAAGAAAAGACTTTACACACTGGCCCAGTACTGATTGTCTTTTCAGCTTACCTTTTTTACTTAGGTCAATAGCAGCTTCTAGAAGAACTTCTAATTCCCCTTTCGGCAATACAGGAACAACCCATCGAGGCCTATATTCAAAAACAAAACAAACCCCTTTGTATTTCAATTGTGCTTCTTAAAAATCAAGAGTGAAGTCCTTGCCTCTTTGTAATGCTTTTACTACAGGATAAGAATACACATTTTTAAAGACCCTGATGAGCTCTCCATTTAAAAACCACAACCCTCTCATTTGAGCCTCTTTCTCTTTAAAATGCTAGCCCAATAAAAAAAAAAAAAGTATTTAAAGAAATCCAGTGAAACAAAGATGTAAGATCCTGATTCTACAATCAAGAAATTCACACAAATAATCTACACTCTCTGAAAAAAAACGAAAAAAAACCTCTCTGAAAAATCTACCTGTTGATCATGTCATCCAACTTTGCCAGGTCTGTGTGCGGAAATGCAGGCTCCTCATCTTCAAGCTGTGGTGGAGCATCTCGTTGGCCCTGCTCATCAGGCGGGGTAGCTGGGGAGTTCTCATTGGAAGAATCAGGTGAAGAAGTCTAAAATTGGTACAGAAAATTCTTTAAATAGTGCCTGCACTTGCGTGCCACTTATTTTGACATTTTTGCTTTATATTGTGTTTCAAAGAATCACTTGAAGTAAGTACCTGCCATCATAAAAAATAATTTTATTTCAGTTTTATTAACAAAAGCTACAGCATAAAACGTGCTACACGCTTTCTATCCTGACAGCTTAAAAATTAAGCTATTTTCCCTGTGAGGAAAAGTGGGGTTTTTTGTCACTGACTACTACTATCAGCAGACCACCTACCTAGAAGGTGAGAATAAAAACTATAGGGATGCTCCAGTTTTTACAAGTCTTCTACAGAAAAGCTGACTATTTGTGGTAAAAAGACAAACTTCAGCAACAGCACAGAAGAAAACTATCATGAAAAGTATTTTCCAAAAATGTTTGCTAAAAAATCAGTAACACGCTATTACAGCTGGCTACTAACCAACTTCCAAGAACGCGATTAGTTAAGCCCATTTTGATGGGCCACGCAAAAAACAATGCATTTTGTAGATGCACACATTCATATACAGAAATTGAATCTTTATTATTGTCAATTGATACTAATCAGAGCAGCAAGATTTCGGAGGGCAAGGGAGGGCCAAAACCTCAAGAACATGTTTCACATGTTGTACCACGTCTGGTTGGCTTGGAGTTAATTTTCTTCACAGCACCCTGCATGGTGCCGGCTTTTGGATATGTAACCAAAACAGTATTGGTAACACGCCAGTGTTTTGGCTGTTGCTGAATAGCGCTTGCACAGATTCAAGGCCTTATGGTTCTCACTTCGTCCCCCAGCAGTAAACAGGCTCGGAGTGGGCAAGAAGTTGGGAAGGGGCACAGCTGGGACAGCCGACCTGAACTGACCAAAGAGATACCCCATACCGTATCATGTCATGCTCAGCAATAAAACAGTGAGGGGATGACAGGGTTTTCTCCCCAGGGTAGCGACGGTATTTACACCCCTTATTTCCCCCTCTACTGCTTCACTTACTTGCCTTTATCTCAAACCATAAAATTACTCCCTTTTCCCTTCCAATTCTCTCCCCCATTCCACTGAGGCAGTGGGAGTGAGGAATGGGATGGAGGCTTACCTGGCAGCTAGGGTAAGCCCACCACATATGTTCCAAAGAACAATTTATTCTCATTAAACTGTATCAAATTATATCTTCATATTGAATTAAATGACAATGTGTGGCTTTTCTTTTAAATGGGATCGGCTGTACTGTTTAAAAGCATCTTTTCTGGCATTTTTTCCCCCAACAAAGAAAATTAATAACATTATGGTGTAGTATTTGAAAGGTTTTACTTGTCTTTTGAAAGCAGGGTAGCCTGGTCCAATGAAAACATGCAAAGTTGTTCAGGAAGTCTAGTACAATGAACAGAGACCTAGATGAAGCTGGTCCTAAGGAGCTGGTATCTGCTTGTAAGCTGTTTTATCAAAGAAGTGCTTTTGCAGAACTGAGCATAAATTGAACTCACAGAGAGCAGTTTTACCAATCTGTGGCAGATAAGTCCACAATGTGGTTCTGAGGAAGCTTCTGATAGAATTCCAAGAAAGCTTCTTATCCAGAAGAAATACGCTCGAGGAAGAGCTATACCACTGCCTGAAAAGGGAGCATCTTTTGCTATGCAGTGCTCCTTAGCAGTATCTACTTTGCCAATAGCACGCCTTTATCCCTCAAAAACATTTGTACTTCCAGACACACACACAAATATACCTAACTTAACTAGACCTCTCTAGGAATAGACAAACTCAATTCAGAAACACTATTTCTAAAGAATTTTATTTATAGGCACCTGGACTGTTAATACCATACCTGATTCTGCTGGAGGGGAGGCTGGGACTGTCCATCAGGAGCCTGGCCTTGGCTATCATTCCCTCCTACCGGAGAGCCACGAGTCGTGGCTGTCATACTCGACACAGGGCAGATCTTTGCAATTTTGTCTGCTTATGTAGTTGTTGTGAGAGAAGAAATTATAGTCCGCTTAGTAAAGTTGAAGTACCAGCATATGCTTGCCTTAAAAAGCTCCAACTCAAGAACATGCCATCTTGCAGAGACCATTGCATAACCTGGGAAAAAAAACACAATACAGGAAAATATGTTATATTGACACATGGTTATAAAAGTAATTAGTGCCTGGAAAACAATACTATAAAACCAAATATACTGCTACAAAGAAACTTTTCTAATTAGACTTAGTATTTCTTTTCCTTGAGTACAACTGACATCAGAAAAAGGAAACATACCTCTACACACATACAAAATGCAGGTGTTTACTCTGCTTCCATTGTACTTGAAATGCCACAGCAAATTTTCAACTTGCATTCAAGGTGCTGATCAAGTTCTATGTAGAAATGAGCTGGTTAAGAGCTTAAGTAGCTAAATTTGCCATATTTTCCAACACTCTTCTCCTGACACTTCAACTGTGGATACCTGAGATACCCACCAAATATTTTAGTGTATTATACAAAGAAAACTGTGATACCAGATTTATTTGTTAATTTTGCAACCATGATACGCCAGCAGTTCAATGATCACTACGTGTTTCAGCCTCATTGTGTACCGTTTAAATACAGAAATGAAAAGCCTTATTAAGTTATACCAGCACTTCCACGTTCTATCACAGGGCGCTGTGTAATCACAGAAAAAACACCATAATTTTCCAGAGCAACTCAGACTTCCAAGCAGTATATAAACCAACAACAGTACTCAGAAAGCTTAAAAGCCAAGTAGGGTGGCAGAAGGAAATGTATGAGCTTTCAGCAAGATTCATTTCACAGTGATAAGATCGTGATTCAATCAGCAAAAGCTTTGAGTTCACAAGAGTGACAGAATGATATTTCTGCTGCAACACTATGCATATTTGTAACTGGTTTATTACGATGTCTCATCTCATTTTGTTTTCGACGCTGTAATCTTTCTCCAAGATACTTGAAAATCCTTTCCTAAATTGTGCAAATTTGCAAGTCCAGTTCTGTAAACAATAAAAAATTTGACTTAATATGCTATTTCTCCCCTGCTCCAGTATTAACAGCATCAACACATTTAGAGATCTCTAGAGATCAACATTGACACTAAAATAAAGTTAAATTTGAACAAAACTGTATTCTTTGAACACAGTCAAATGTAATCCATCCCTACCCTTCAGAATTCACATTCACATAGCTTAGTAAAACTGCTAAGTCCAGAAAACAGGCATCACCAACTCAAATTTTCTTTAGGAATAAACTAATTTTTTAAATGCAGTTTTAAAAGCTAACTTATCTTACTCAGTGTTCCATTTTAAACACCTTCTTCTGCATATTTAATTATTTTCTATCTATGTTTGTAAAGATGACTAGGTAGAAAGCATTAGCATGACTAAGATTCCTGCCATATATAAATAAAATAGAGATGCATATATACACAGACACTGTAGCCTACTGCCGTTCAATGCAGTCAATTCCCCATCACTACTTAATCCAGGCTTCTAAGTACTTGCATAAACAAATGAAATCAAACTTAGGCCAATTTATATTGTGCTTTTCAACAGTCCTAAGCCAACTCTACCATCACAATAAACCTTCCTTAATCCTAACCATACTTCCTTAACACATCTGGTTCATCATCTGGCCTCACAAAAACTGTGCTGGAGCAAGGAGTGAGACAGCAAAGAAGTAGGAAAAGGGTGAAACAGCTCCTTTCAGCAGCAAACCTGATCCAGGTTGGCTTAAACTGCAAGCTGTTTCAATCTCTTCCTTATTCTAATGCTTTTGGCTGAACTATCACAAAGTGAGCCAGTTCAGACTACTATGGGAAACAAAACCAAAAAGAAACCCCAAACTTACAAAGACTCTGATTATTTTTCAGTTTCTTTAATTACCTGAACTCATGTTCTGCAAGGCCAGAGAATACTCATCCTAATGCCATCCAGGGAGCCAGGACAAAACTGCTGCTCTCCTGTTAGACTTACACTAGTGTGGATTTACCCCCAGATTTTGCCTCAGTGCTTATTTGAAGGGTCTTGGCAAAACATTCTTGTAAATTCCTTTCTAATCAAGGCGAGTGACATAATTTAACTAGGAGATAAAAGAAAACTATTACCAAAATAACCAACTTATTCAAATTCACAGAGTAAAACAAAGTCTTTGCAACAAAAATATACAGAATTTTGTAGACTCTAGTAAATACAGAACATTTATATAAAGGACTAACCTAGTTTTTAATTTCTCTTATTTAGTGACTGTTTGCTTGAGATTCTAATCACACTACTCCACATGTATTACTTAAATTACGTTCCCAGAAAAGTGTATTTTGGGGCCTCCAGAAAAGTTCACTTGGCTTGGCCATTTGTGTAAGACAAGGCCAACTTCATGAGTTCATCACTTCTCCCCCAACTGTGTGATGTCCTCAGAGATACAAAAGTTGTGCTGAAGCTAACTAAAACCACCCAATTTCCGATAAATGGCCCAATTGCTTTCTGTAGTATCTGCATATTCTAAACTACAAGGATATCCTTGTTCAGGTTTTTCCTTCTAATTACAGAGAGTATATAAACTCTCTGTAAGCACAAATCATCATCCAATTTATGATTTTTAAACAGTACTAAAAGAGTAATTTACCAGTCCTGTTTTCAGTCACTGATTTAACCATTTCCGTTTCAGAGAAGACAAACTGCATGCCCACAGAGAATAGACTACTGCTTTAATCTCTCTGATTAACCATGACATTTCCAAATCCCATCATTTCTTTAATTCAGACTATTCAATTTTTTATAATTAAAACTCAGCAATGCACAGTTTGGCTCAGCTCAAGAATAGCCTTTACATCTAATTATAATCAATTTTATTATTTAAAAACAAATGTAAGCTGATGCTGTGACACCTTAGCTTTGAGTATACAGACACATGAACACAATTCAAACTGCCTGTATCCAGCTGAATTCTAATGGAGACTATAGCAATTTTTATATATGTCTTATTCCTATGGCATTTGCTTTTGGATTCAACATACTAAGCTCTGCTAAAATAAAATATCTTTACTTTGAATGCATGTTTTGATATAGCGTCAAGATGAAGACAGACACCTATTAAATGACAAAGTACTCCATTGTTAATCAAGCAACATATGAAGCTATGAAGAATTAGTCAAATGAATCCCACTGACATTTGCTTTTGTCAACTGAGCAAATTCTGATTTGCCATGCTTATCTCCTTATATCACCCCGACCCTCCACTAAATTATAGATGGAAGTCAGCTTTTGCATCACCTGACTCCTTGTCATTTTAGTAACACTAGGAAAAGACCACTGCAGGGTTTTTTTGACTCTGCGTGCTCCCCATTGAGAAGGCTTCATCCCCTGCACAAAGCATTCCCACCTTTTCAAAAGCCAGGAGAAGAACATTCGACATAGGTTCCTGGCTGAGTGCTAGATAAGCAGCAAGTGTATTTATACGTACGTATTGCTCTGCTACACAATAACATGTAGCATCAAATACAAAGGATGGCATTATAGTAAATAATGATCAAGGAACATACACAATTTTCTAATCCCGTTGACTTCTAGAATCATTTTCATCCAGGTTTCTCAAAATCACCTCCTCAAAAGTAACTGAAATACCCTAATACATACACTCTTTCTCCTAAATTAGCTACTTATAGTCTCAGAAAAAAGCAAATACAAGGTGACAGATGACAGCAGCAGACCTCAAAATACAATTTATTATTCATGTGCATTACCTAAGCCCTATTTAGGGACACAGAACCTATTTTTCCTTTATTTAAGGTTTTCTGGTAATATACAAGGGAGAACACGCGCCACAAAGTCTACTCTGCAGTGTGGTAGCAATGTAAGCCAGGATACTGGTCTACTCAATATGTAATAACAGGGCTTCCTAAAAATCATACAACTATAATAAGAAAAAATTCAGGTTTTTTTTTCTCTAGCATTATTTATAGAATGACATTCCCATTTTAACAGGATTCACAGAAGATGTGCTTTTTCATCAGAAGTGCTGTACTGCAAGAACAGCTTAACTGCAGAACATGAATTTTAGGCAGAAAGGTATCACAGATTTGTTTCATATACGATTCTGGGAACCACCTTCTTAAAATCCTAATAAATACTGACTCATCACAAGGGCTGTGATGTGATTCCAGTCTAAAAATTCTAGACTTAAAAATCTAACCTTCTATCCTATTCCTTTATTTCAATCAAAACGCCTTCTCATCTAGAAACACCTCACCCAAAACTGTAACACTGACCTAATTCAATAGTTACGATCTACACACACCCCCACACATTTGTAATTTTCTTTCTTCTCTGTACCTTGTGTCTTTCAGGAAGGAGAAAATTATTTATATAATCAGAATAGAAAACTGGTGGTCCCGGCAATTTGCTCATTAACACTGACATGCACTAAAATTTAAACATATTTGAAGATTAATGAAGAACTTGTCACTAAGCTGCTATTCAGTAGAGCAAGAGGTGTCTAACTTTCAACATTTCAAAAACACCTGATAAGCAGAGAAGAGGCTATTTCAAATAGTTTGTATGACAAAGACAACTAATTTAGAGTCCTCCTAGTAAAGAAGTGAGGGTACATGGGACTTAATCAACTGCAGCAGACTCCAACACACTATTTCAAAGCAATAAATTTCTAAGTCATACAGTAAAAGAGAGATTTTGAGTAACTATAATTGCTATTCTCACTGAAAAACAGGTTACTTCAAGTAACCTTTTTTGTTGGTCCTTCCATATTATACATCTGACATTAAGAGACTTGGCAGTGTAAGTTTCTGGAACACTGGGAACATCCATGTGAACATACAATTCTATTTGCTCTCAGCATCATATGATGAAATAAAGACAGATGTCCTGAAGCATACTTCAGTTGCTTCAGGTTTGGCTGGTTTGTTTTTTTTTTTTCCACTTCAAAGCTTAGTTTTGAGACTAAGTTTGGGTAAGCTACATCTACTTAACGGTATGTGACTTCACTTGATACAAGATGCCCATATACCCACCATCCACATGAATTTAAGAAAGCAATAAAAGCACAGAAAGTGAACTTCCAGAAGAAAGCATCACTGCTTATTGTCAGCTCAAGGGCAAAGCAGAGGGACCACAACTCAATCCATAAATACGGTCTCAAGGGACACATCTAAATGCATTCAAATCTTCAAGTACCAGCTATGCGGTGTTCTCTGCTGAAGAGAGTGTAGAGTAATGCTGCAGAAAATGCTAGTTTTAAGCAGTGATGTTTCCTCCTCCATGAGCAACAAATAGGAATATTATTTGTATTACAAACTTACAGAATTGCCAATCAAGAACAGGGATAAAGAATTCAGCACTTCTCCCATTACTGTTAAAAACAACTACAACAAACTAAACCCAAACAACTACACACAGAAGGCTTAGTGATGCAAAGAGCATTATTTTTTTTTAAATATAGCTACATTACAACAAAACCACAGGGATAATTTAATCTTAAAAAAAAAAAATTCCAAACAGAAAACTGGACAATGGTACTGGTTTCTCATATAACTGGACTTAACATATTGAAGAGCAGCAGAATCTGAGTACATTTAACTGTTTCTGTTGTAACACACAACCTGAGCTTACAGTTCTCGGATTCCCTTTTCAGGTGATTAGAAGTAAAGTCATTCCTCAGGCTTTTCTGGCTCAATATGACCCCCTTCTATCAAAAGTTTTCCAATCTCAAGAGAAAATTCTCACTGAAATGCCAAGCTTAGAGCTCAAGAAATTCTAAACAAAGCAAACTATATTCAAACTAAGGCTGAGAACCCTGTATTTGGCCCTGCACATTAAGGTAACAGAAGTGACATAATTGAAAGGTAGTGACTTCTTGTTTCCACATGGAATAACTTCCCAAAATACTTCAAAAAACCCCCAAGAACACCCTTTATACCACTCAAAAGACTACCCTGCTTCAAGGTAATAATTAATGAAGGCCAGGCCCTGAAAGGGAACCGGACATCAGCAACAAGTGTCTTTCTCTAGAAGACATTCACTTGCCGATGATCCTGGATGAATGTAACGGTTAGATAGCGTACCACTCCTTACTTAAGGTACGTGATGCTTTTTCCCAGATAATGTAGCAAGAGGTCAGGTCTTCAGATCATACACTTAATTCTGGCAATTACCAGTGCCCCCACCCTGTACTGAGCTGCGGCCCTGCTCAGGTCACTCTCACGGACAGAGCACTGAGCAACACTGGGCCTATGGCCCAGTACAACTATTCCTTCACTCTCAGGAGCTTTCAGCGGGAGTTGCACTGGTTCCACTGGTATGGAACTGTACCTTCAATGATACTCAGTATATCTGAATGACAGAAGGAGGAGGAACATAAAATTTATAGCCCCCTCAGTTCTTTAAAACCAGACTTCCAAAGAACAGAATAAAGTCAAGTGAACTCAAAAAGCAGTGGTAAATATATGCACCACAGCCTAAGAAAAGCAAACTTCTTAAGTCACTTCCATCTAGAAAATGCTACCATGTATTTCAAAAATTGCTTAGATGTTTTGAACTATGACTTTCACTTACTATGCAGCCCTTTTCTTGAACTCACAATGAACATGCAAAGAAGCGGGCAAGACTTCCTTCCGTCTTGCATTAAAAGAACAAGCTACAACAGGAAAAAATCCTGAGAAAATATTAAAAAATCAGATCTAAGAACTACAGCAGGTAAATTTCTTTCAGAGTCAGATTCAATCTCATGCTGCTAAGTAACACAATGCTATACTTTTTCTCCAGTTACGCTACAGTTTATGCAGGAGGCTGCCCTTCTGCAACCCCCCAAAATTGTTTTCTTGGCAATATAGCCAATTAGAATTAAATTGATAGTCGGTCCAACTCCAACCTCAGTCCTTCACAGGCAGCAGTACAAATCATAGTTTGATGTTTGCATTTAAATAATGTTCTAGATTAAAAGGAATACACACATTTGCAGTTGATACTCTATCATCTATGCAGTAGTTATTATTCCAACATGCTTACTTATATTACTGCAAGAAAATAGTATGTCTAAAGTTCGCACCACAGACTGATTAAATGCTCTTGGTTCCTTATTTCAGATTATTAAACCAGTAGTCCGGTCATGGTTCATCCAATTCTGTAATGGATATAATAGTTACACTTCTGCAAGCTACATAGCAAAGTTCACTGTCCAGACCACTTTAAGAACATTTTTTGTCCCTAAAAGCATTAATCCAAATGCCAATAATTGCAAGATGTTACTCCATTAAGACTTTAAAAAAGATTTAATCTTATTTAATTTTAAAAAGGAATAATTAACTTTTCATGTTAATTCACATTCCACTTGTCCGCTCTGCCTTTTTACTACAAAAAGCATTATTATTGGATGCTCAAAAGTCCATGGAAAAAATCAAAATACATTCTCAGCATTACACATAGCAAAAAAAAATTAGGCTTAGTTTCACTTAAGCAATGAAAGCTTTCCACAGCAAGATATGAATTTTTACAGCAAAGCACTAGGGAGTAGAGGAAATTTAAAAATTTCTGAGCACTGAGGTATCAACGGCTCCCTTCTACTTGCTGAAGCACACTACAGAAGTGGAATCAAAAGCTTTGGGAACGTACAGAACGGGATGCTCTACAAAGCCTGAGAGTGACAACAGAGCAGACACACCTAAGTTCACGCAGTAGTTAGTACTCATCTCCATGATTTCTCTGCATGAAGACGCACACAGTACAGCCTACAATTCTTACCAATTAATATTTTTCATAAGAGAACACAGATGTAAACTATACTTCTGTACCAGCATTGAAAGTTGTCTTTTTTATTAGTTATAACAATATCTAGCAGTGGGTCAGAAAACAACAGGGCAGTAAGAGCAACAGGTTCAGTTTCCTGGTGGAATGAACCTTAAATCAGTTTCAGAAGATCATAAAGACTTGTATACTAATGCAGGTAAAAAAACAACACCTCATCTTTCTTGTACTTAAAATTTAGTTTGCATGAACATACTGCAATATAGTACAGAGCAGAATTATGTACCCCAAAATAGTTTTTCCTTCATGCCATTTGTTTAATGTGGTTTCCAAATCTAATTATACTGATTTTTACCTAATATGTATTTCCAAGTATACACATAATTTATCATTAATACATTTAAAACATCCTAGCAACCACTATATAAATCATTAAATAAACAATTACCATCTCAGCCTCTTCTGCCACAATATTAAGTAATATTTCTGCTCTGAATCTAAACACAAAAGATGCATCAATGTCATAACAAAAAATTCAGTTTCCAGCATTTATAACGTAATATAGTCAAACAATTTATACTTAATATTTTAAAATCAGAAAACCCAGATAAGCTGCACTTGAGAGTTTTAAGATATGATCAAGAATCCAGAGAAATCAACAGATTTCTACTAGATCTTGAAAAACAGGATATAGTCCAAAATAGCACAGAAAGGAAGGGGGTGGGGGTAGGGAGTAGGGGGAATAGAAAGAAGAAATCAAGCTACCATCTCTGGACATAAACCCCATCTAGTGAAACTCACAGCCACTAATGCAACTTCCTACAGTGCAATAAATAAGATCAATTTAATACCTTATCATAAATGTGAAAGACATTAGAGACTCCCTGAATTTCTATACTGCATTTTTACATGCTTGTGTGATTAAATTTACAGTAAACAGGTGGTTTTTTTTCAAATATAATCTCCACTGATTGAAATCGGAATTAACAGCACAATTTTAACAAACAAGGACAACATTCCTAGCCAAACCCTTCACATATCAATTCTCAATGCCATACTATTCAATATTTACAATAGCATAGATAAAACTCTAAAGTTACTAAAAAATTCTGCACATGGCACAGAAACCAATAGGGTGATAAACAATGAAAACAGAGACACAGAGTAATTTGGATCATCTAGTAAGTCTGGCGCAGTAAAACATGCACTAACCTAGCCAAGGATCAGGTCACTCATCTAGGAACAAAAAAGGACACAAAACTTTGTATATATTGGAAAACATGACTAGAAGCATGATTATTCTAGAAAAGCAACTGCACTTGAACACCACAATTGTATGTTTGTAGCAACAATAAATCTCAGGACTGATGTCTTTTTAACAGAAGCATGTAATTTTGGTTGCAGAATTGATGAGAAGCTTGTGAATTACACCCTTTTACATGTAGAAAAAAGTAAGTAGCAACAAAGATACCCTCCCCACAACCAATTAACTGCTACGGGAAGATGAGAGTGCAATATGCTGAATCAAATCTCTGAACCCATTACAAGACTGACCACAGAACAGAACACCAGAGACCATCCATTTCCATGGCAGCCTAGGTGTTTTGCAGTTTCCAAATGATATTTACCTTATTCCCTTGCAGCCAAGGAATAAACACATCATTTTAAGACTGCTTTTCAACTCTCTTAAACTTTTGGACCTATCAAAGGAGAAAAAGAACTGAGAAGCTAGTAGTCAAGTACTATATGAACTGGATTTATAACTGACATTTTCTTCTCAAAAAAGCAATCACTGCCAATCAAGCACATAAACAAAATCAGAAAAAGCAGCTAAGACCTTCCTTTTCCCTACAACTTTTTGAGAAAATCTATACAATTTTCTACAGGTGACATAGTATTTCCTTTTCAGTTCTGAAGCCCAAAGTTACAAATACAGTAAGATATTATTCCATGCTAAGAGCTTTTAAGCTGTAGACTTCAAGAACAGAACCAATAGATCTAAAATGTGTTTTATATGTATATAAACTTTCCATTAAAAATAAGGTCCATACACAGAAACCATCTTTTAACCTAACATTTAAAGTGTAAATAATAAAGAGTAATAGATTTAGTAATAACTCCTTTTCATATCAAGCAAGAAGGGGAGGATGCTGAATGCATTCCCAGAACACTGAGAAGTAGTGAGTAGCACTGAAGGAGAACTTCCATCCATTGCAATTCTCACACTGAAAGAGGTTAGGAATTGTGTCTTCCAATACAGGAGGAACTGAGTACCATGACATTGTTAGTTTTGCATTGGAAATTAAAACAGACGGCAGAAATAACATATAGAGAAAATGCAGAACTAAATGGGCATGAAGGTTTGAAACAAAATCAGTATTAGCACAGTGTAAAAAACGCAGAAATTACTACCAGGTATGCACAGGAAAGAATACCAGCAAGTCTTCAGCATTAAAAAACAAACCCAAAAAAGCACTTCAGCCAGTGCTTAAGTCTTTTAAAAGTTAAAAGGAGTTAAATCATGACAGAGAAAGAGCAGTAAACTAAAGTCTGGGCTTTTTCGGCAGCAAGGACTCAGCAAATTGATACATTCCAAGAAGTATACTACCTTCTAAAAGGTAACGTTAAACAAATCAAATCTGCTTTTGTTAATGTAACATTTACACAGCTAACAAAAGAAAAAGGTTTATTATATTAATGGTTTTGCATTCACCAGCAACCATTTCTAAAGTACTGGAGCAAATTAAAATGAGGTCAAAAATTTTGTTTGTAAAAAGCTGCCAGTCTCCCTTTTGTTTCATTTTGAGAGATGAACATCATCAATACAACACTTCACAGTTGCTTAAGCCTGCTCAATTTTGTTTGTCTTTGGACATTACATCATTTCACAGCATAGAATGTGTGGGGTTTTATAAATTTTGTTCAGATTTCCCGTAAGTTATCTGCAATATTCACATTCAGGTTGACAAAAATAAGCAAGTGCTGATGCAGCCACACAGAGTTTTCCTCCAAGCTGCAAACTCCAGTTTCTTAGCCACTTCAGAAGCTCCTTCAATTCCATCTTTTGGAAGGGATAACGTTTTCTTCTTTCACAATCAAATCCTTGGACTTTTTATTACATAAAAGCTTGGGGTTTGTATCTGATACTGTGAGGGTAGCAGTAAAACCACTGATACGTATCCAGAAACTTCAGTTCTACAACTTATGCAGGAAATTTTTATTGTTATTTCAGGTTGCAGTAGATGCTATAATTTCTCTCTAAACCAAGTCTTGTTAACAGGAGTCTTGTTAAACCATGTTAACAGGAGAAGAACACTAGTTTTGTACATTCTAAAAAGCATCCACAAAATTTCTCACTTCTTTTTGGGCAGTCAGGTTTAAACCCTTAATGACTGCTAAGAACCTTTATCCTCTAGCTCTGCTAACTTTCCAAACTTCCTTGGAAGTTGTGTTTTTCTTTTGCTGCAGGGCTCTCAAAGAAATCTCAGATTTTTTTAGCACAATTTTGTAGGCAGGATTGATGAAGCTAAAACTATAAAGTACCCACGGCCGCCTCCTCCTCCTCCTCCAACAAACGGAATATAATATTTAAGAATAGTGAAAAAGGAAGTAACACTTCAATGTTCCACCCTTGGAACGTCCCACCGAACCATACAAACGTTCAAATAATTTCTCATGTTCAGTGGCATCCCTAGCCTTGGTTTTCCCCAGAGATACATAAATACATTGTGGCTTCTGTTATTTCTGATGAAGTTCATGCATTCTACCTACTAGTTGCTGAATGGTTTTTGTTACCTTCATTCTTTCTCATGAATTTGAAGGGAAGCATAATGGCATCTTCCAGGTTCATTCCACTTGTGGCTTTAAAAAAATGAAATTATTTACAGTGTACCACATTTAAGGCTTTGCAAAACTCAGCACTATAAATATTTGAAATGTTGTCTAAAGTCATTCAGCCAATGAATTATGGCTATTACTACATTTCACTTCTGTGCTATTCTTTGTTAACTCCTCCTAGACAGAGCACCTGACATACCACTGCAGTGTGCAGTACCCAATACCACTACCACAATTATAACTATCAGGCTTCTGTTAGAAAAGTAAAATTTAAAATTAGCCTGCAAAAATCAGTCTAGCCCCTTCTAACTCCCTTCATGTTTTTTTATTAATTTAAAGGTTTCTCTATACCATGTTAAACATTACACTACAGAATATTATTCAAAATCTATATTCCTAATATCCTGTAATACTATCAACACATCATAGAAATATTCCTTCAAAGTATAAAATTAACACAACTTATTGCTTGCTTAACTGCTAATAATTAAAGCATGGTACAACATCTAAACCAGATATTAAGGTAGAAGTATTTTATGTTCTTGAATCATGACAAAATTACCTTTTTGAATTACCTAGGTATTTTTAAATGCTTTAAATTCAAATGCTGTAAGTATTCCCA
Organism: Nycticryphes semicollaris; assembly: GCA_013400055.1. Classification (NCBI taxonomy): domain Eukaryota; kingdom Metazoa; phylum Chordata; class Aves; order Charadriiformes; family Rostratulidae; genus Nycticryphes; species Nycticryphes semicollaris. The sequence continues at coordinate 17,183 of VXBJ01002317.1, forward strand.
TTAATACACTAGCCTCAATTTAACTTTTTCTTTTAACCGCTTTGCATGTAACATTCCATCAGAAAGTACAAACTAAGCATAGAACTCACACACTACCTTATCATCACAAAACACAATTTAAAGTCTCTCAAACACAGAAGTGGTATCAGCATTAAAATTCACGTTTCAATAAGCTCCTTCATAACTGCTTAACAAACTTAGCCAAACTTCCAACTAGCTTTCGATGTACCAACGGCCTAACTCAGCCTGGAGATTTTTGTACAGTTCCACGCTAGCTGTCTGCAAGGAAACATTGTGCCATCTCCTACTGCCTTACAACCATTTCAGTCTGAAGATAACTTGCTCCAAAAAATCAAGCTTGCACAAGCTCACTAGAGGTGTTACAAGCTGTCAGTTAATTTTTAAGATTGTCTGCCTAAGCAGACCGAATGCTCAAGAAATCACTGAAAATGATCTACCTGCTCCAGAGAACTCATATCATAACTCCCCTTGTAAATCCTGGTCTCTTTACAGGAAATTAAGTGGCAATAGCAGTTTTGTCTTCTGTCTTAATGCTTCTTCTGCCAACAGAAGGCTGTAGTTTGATATAAATGCAAAAATGTAAATGTAGAGGAAGCTAGATAGGAACAAGTAAGGAAGCTCTGAGAAAGTATGTTAAGAACCAAGCAGGGCTGAAAACAGGAGAGTTATTTCCACTATGCCCAGCGCCCCACAGAACCAAAAAGTCACTCCACTGTCCCAGAAACTTTGTATTCCTTTATCTAGAAAACCTATCAAAAAGCATGTCATAACCTTCATTATTGAGAAATACAGGTGGTGACAATCAACTACCACCACATCCTAGGGATGGGTTTAAAAACTCTGTTGCAGTTGTCTGAAAAGCTGCACCATTCAAAAAAACCCCAACAACCCACCACACAAAAAAGCACCCAAACCCCACATGACTACTAATCTCCCTGCACTGAAAATGGTTAACTTCTAAATCCCATAAACTCCCTTGCTAAAGAGCATCTCCCTTCTGTACACGAAAGAGACTATAAAGATACCAGTTTTCAGCAGAATCCACCAACAGACCAAAAGAGACAAGAGGAACGTTGTAACCGTTCTTTCCAGGGACAGTAGCTAAACTAGAGCAGTGTCAGAGACAGAGCTTTAAGGTGGCTTTGTCACCACAGTGTGTACATGGATCTTTTCTTCTTCCACTACGGCAACCTCAGTGACAACCAGCAAGCTTATTCCCCAGTAAGAGTATTATATCCTGGTAAGCTTTAGAACAGAAGTTCCACTGTATTTCTGCACATGGATGAGCAGCTTCAGCCTGTTTGAAGCCATGTAAAGTCTCCACTGTCACAAGAAGAGAAGGAGGACGATCTTGCTTGTTCGCCTTCATCCTAACCATCTTCTCACCACCAGCACTAGCCCTTGCGTCACCACAGAGTCAGCCAGATCAAGAAGCCAATCTGGCTGAAAGGTAACCGGGGGAAAGGAATGAAAATCATTTTAGCTTTCAGCTGCTTCACATGCCACAGGAACACTAACAATGGCACGAGAAACAGGCAGAATATATAACCACGGATAGAACCAACTCCTTTCGTATCAGTGCAAATCTACCATGAAATACACCCTGAAAGAGAAGGAAAAACGAAGGAAACGGAATATAGATAATTACAGTTAGAACATTTTTAGCTATGATTGCAATCAAGGTTCATATAAACTAGAGCAGAGATGAGTCTTGACAACACAGAAAGTGTCATAAAAGACCAAAATTTTTCTCAAGCGTAACAGATATCACAAGAAAACGCACACAGAGAAAGCTGTTTAGTGTATGATAAATACCAGGAATGTCAGTTCATGAACAGCACAAGGTCAGTCACAAAAGAAATATTAAGTAGCTGGAGCAAACAAGGGTAAGTGCGAGAAGTCTAAGAAGGTGAAGGCAAAAAAAATGTCTTTGCCCTGGATATTATGATAAAGCCAATAGAATACTTAACAGATCCCAGTGAGTCAGGAAAATTAATTTATGAATAACACTTTGAGTAATCTGACCACAAGTACATAAATCAGTGACAAAGCTACAGCGGGTAATGCAGATGATGTGCAACACAGAAGCTGGCAAAAATGTTACTTCTGCTAACAAAAAATAAAAGGCCAGAGTTATGAAACTGTGAACAAGCCTGCACGACTCAAATATTACCTGGAAATTCAGGTCAAAACCCCTGGAATTAGAGATGGCAGAGGATGAGTAACTGAATACAGCAGCTGTATCCATCGTGACAGCTAATGTCTTACTACCTTTTAGCAAAAGAAATTTTCATATAACAAAAATTCGGGATTTTCAGAGTAATCTGTTTTCTATTATAATTTCATTTCCATCAAACTACGTCCCCGGAGTAGACAGTAATCAACTGAGGCACTAGGAAGAAAAATTGTCCATATTTTATTTGTTGCAGAAGTCAAATGAAACAGAATCGCAGAAGTCAAGGGGAAATCTCTGGGTTATAAGGCAGCTCTATAGATCCCATGAGAAGTTAATCGTCTCTGTCCTGTTCACATACATTGCTGGAGAAATCACAGATTTTTCAGATTAACCTCTTCATCCTCCTCTCATTTTTCTGGGTGCTGAGATAAAGGCAAAAATGAGGAATAGCAAGGAAGCACAACAGCATTTTGGGCCAACGTAAGTTGTCTCTGTAACACCTGAACATGAGAAAAATCCACTGAAAATTTATGACAGGAGGGAATTTTGATGTTTACAGCCCCTGTGCCTAAGTTCTTGATCAACAACAGAGAAGACAACACAAGCTGTTTAATTTACAGTGTGATGTGAGAAATAATACATTAATGTTTGGGAAATGTATAGGCTGGGAGTGAAAAGCACCTATCAGGTTTATTAACAGAACAACTACTCAGTATGGGATTCAGACTAATGTAACGTATCTATTTACAGAATTAATTCCAAAGATACAAGACTGAATGACAATTCAATTCAATCCGCCTCCAAACAGAATGAGTCAAGGATCCAATGGGAAGAAGAGTTCATAATTAGGTTTGGGGTAAAAACCCTACTGGTTTAATGACAAGTTTGTCATATTTGCCCATTTTCCACCTTTATGTAAACTTAGAGGAATCTTCTTAAATTACCCGTGGCTCAAGTGTAAGTATCCCTCATAAGTAGTAAAATGCTTAAATAGATCATGACTTGTACATTTTTCCAAGGCTGCCTTCATCATTTTTTTTACACTGCACACAATTTTCAAGTAACTTTACTGAGCCATATGATAATTCAACTGAAAAATGTACAACAGAAACATTTCAAAAATAAAGCTTTTACTTCTGCTGTGGAATCCATTATGAAATACTACAAATCTCAAGTCCTGATGAATAATACCTACTCTAGCCGGGTAAAAAGGAAAAAAAAAAAAGTAATACTTATATCCAAATTCAACTTATGTTTCAACTTGGGGGGGTGGGCTTCAAACTCTTCCCTTGCACTTATCAAGCATCTGAACAAAAATAAGGTACCTCAAACACCAATTTCATATTTAAAATTCAGGAAAGCAAAGAAAAAAACCCCAACTGATTATACGCACCCTGTGACAAGTTGTCATTGGTAAAGGAGACACTTTCTTCTCAGCGAGTAAGTCTCTCCAAAGTATATACCCAAGCTCACCAATTTTAGCGAAACAAAAAAGCCCAAAGGAAAATACCATTAAAACAACTGGGCACTCTGAATTTGTAAGTAACATTTCCAAAGAAAAATCATAGGAAAAAACACAGACTGAACTAAACAGGATATCCAGGCCATAAAAGAAGGTAAGTGCATAGACATTAATTTTATCAGATCAATAACATATCACCACAGCGTTACTTTTAAAGCAGACTAATACCATCACACCAAGCAGGCAAGTAGGAACAATCTGCAAAAATTTAAATTAAAAATTCCTCATTCAGTATCTTAAGAGAAAATAAGTATTTCCAGAGTTTGTGAAAGAAGCAAAGAGAAGTTTTTATACCTACTGCACCAGTCTACAGAAATGCACCCCAAAAATAATGTCTTCATAAATCCTATAGATGGAAAAAACATTGCAGCTAAATTGCTTCCTCCTTTCCCCCTTACCCCCCCCCAACTATTCCAGCACAGAATTTCTAAGAAAAGAACTTAAATTCATCAAGTACCCTAGAGAAGCTGATTATGTTAAAAAGATATGGAATAAAGAATTCTAGTGGACACCTGTAATTTAGAAGTTAAATTACATGAACTCACATTTAAATCACATTTAAAGCAAAATTTTGCTTTTAGAATAATCGAAAATAAAACTAAGGTGTTAGTCTTTATTATAAGTGTGAGATACTACTGTTTATCTTATTTTCAGGTCCATGAAGAACCACAGTGGCTCATCAACGCTGAAAACCCCTCAAATTGCATTTTAGGTGTAGTATAGTGTAAGCACATACTTGAAAGTGTGAAGCAGCTCTCAAAGAAGAGATTTTGATTCTCTGCGATCAACTGGTAGTTACTTGCTGCTGGGTCTGGAGTATGTATAAATCTTCTACATCTCAATCTTCCTGTGTGATATTCACACTTGAGTAAATCCAAAGCATATAAACAGTCAGCCCATCAAGTATTGAGTACAACAGAAAAAGATGGTCTTCTGAAGTACCAACTAAGGCTCAATCAACACAGTGCACTTGAATCTCGCTTTGGCTACTATTTGCCAGCAACAAAACTAAACTAACATGTTGGTTATTGACTATTCTCATCCAACTGCCTGCACCACAGAGAAGTTGCTACCGGTTCTAAGTATTTATTACATTATCAGGAAAATGATATGAAGAAAAAGGAAAATTCGTGACAGGCATTACCAAACTCTCCTTCACCTAGTCAAAAATCTTAGGAGGGTGCAGGTAAGTGAAAAACTTCAGTCACACACCTGCTAACCAGAGGCTGATACTGATCAAGTGTTTAGGGTTTGGGTTTTTTTGCATGACTGAAGACACATGGCTGTGAAGACAAACTTCCAGCAAGGTTTCACCAACTCTATACTAACCTTGCTGCATCCGTTGTCACTGATGAAAATGAAACTTTTTGTTTCACTTCAAAGCTTCTCATTTAATTAAAAAAAAAAATAAAAAATAAAAGAATATCTGTTTCCCAATCCATGGTAGGAAAGCGAAAGGAACTAATGGCTTCTCAAATGCCATAAGGCTAATCCATGTTTCAAGTTACATATTCATAGACATGTTACAAACTGTCAACCACAGCAATCTGGCTAAACTCCTACAAGAATAAACGACTAAGAGTTTTCAGGCAATCTGGAGGTTATCTTCCTGTCTAATTCCAGAACTATCATGAAGAAACTCTAACACAGCAAGACAGCTATGAAGCACTTCAGAAATCTGATATTACTATCTCACCTAAGGAAAAATGCCAGCACTTTATCTTAAAAAATATCCCCTGGCATGTCTGTGTACACACATACACAATTAGAAGAAGCAAGAAAAAGCACTTGGGATTTTAAGGTCCTACTGTGATTAATAAAGCACTATCTGGAAGACAGGTCAAGGCATATGGAGGGCTATGCAAAACTGGAGCCTGAAACTGTAGAACAAGTCACTGGGAGTTTTCACCTTCAAGCTCCAGAGAGTTTATGTGGAAATTCTCACAGCTAAAGGATTTGGGAAAATGAATTGAAAGGCAACGTCAGAGATCACCAAACAATTGACTTTTTATTCCTATACTAGAAATATGCAAACTCTAATATTAACTATAGTTCATCAAAATTTCGGTCTTTCACCAACACATCCACCCAACGATTAAGCAAAGCAGATCCACCTTCACTATATAACTTTCAAATTCATGGATTTGTTCTGTTGACACTTACTCAAAAAACACACTGAAGTACTTCACTGCTAAGAAAGCAGAAAAATCAAACACCAAAAGGTGCAATGCTTATTTACTGAGATGCCAGTATATTTTGACAATGTTGTTCATTCTAATCTTGTATTAGAAAAGTAAGAGACACTTCCCCTCACTGCCAATTTTCATTTCTGGACAAGAAAACTGAAGTTCCACCCACAGTCAGTACAGGTCTGTCACCACTGTCCCACACCACCGTGCTGGCAAGGACACTCCCCTCCAATCCAAGAAGTCTGTCTGGTAACAGAGGGATCCTACCTGGCACACATTGCTACTGTCTTCTCTTTACTGAACGCATTTCTAAACAATCTCCTTTCTCTTCTTTCACCATTTCAGAGCATCGTAGCTAATACCACCCAAATGCAAACCAACACCTTTTCCTCTTCCCACACATAGTCCCACTGAATCTACACAAAAGATCAAGCAGCAATGACGTGACTTAAGGATTGAAGCCTATCGAATTTATGATGTATATTTTTGCGTCAGTCCGTGTTGCCATTTAGCTGTTACAGAAAGCAAAAAAAAAGAAAAAGCATTACTTGTCTTAAACAAAGGCTCATTTAGGGACAACTTTCTAGTACTTGAGTGTTGTATATTTTACATGAAAGTTTAATGAAAAGTTACCCCTGAAATTCCCTCGATGTACTTTAAAATTTGGGAAAAAAAAGCTTTTTCTGTGAGAGTTCTCCATTCACGGATGTATTTCTTTAAGGAATGATGCAATGTGGAATTCCCCTCCTATGAGTGAATTCATGGCTAAATGTTAACTACCAAACCGTGTGATTTGCTAAGATGTCCATGCAAAGATCTACATGCAAGAAAATAACTTTTGTTGTTGTTGTTGACAGTTACACGTGTAAGGAAACAGAATCACAAAACAGGGTTACATATTGGTTTTGTAAGCAGATCAAGGATGCTACAAATGAAAAGTTTTCCTGATAACGTTCCTGATAGCTATCCATTACTTCTAAAGCAATCTTCATTTTAACTTCATGAAAAAAAGCTGAAAATACTTGCATTCAAAACATTTAACTAGATTTTTAATCTGCATACAATGGATCTCTTTTGCAGGTGTACTAACAAGAAGTTAACCAAAAGCAAGTAATCACTCTCACAGTTAATACTAATCCTTTAAGAAAACCATGCATCAGTAAAGTTTCTTTTAGAAAACAAGCCTGGGAACATACATGTATCAAGACAGGTTTTATTCCCAGCATTTTAATTTTTATAGAGTAGTAAATCATCAGCTGGCAAACAAACCCCTTTGATATCATGCAGACTGAATTCAACTCTCCAATGAGTAACTAATGGCTTATTATGAAATGAAGCAAGTATCAGAAAATTCACAACAACATAGAAGAGGAACTGGCTGTGCTGTTAAGCTCTCTTAAATGGAAAAAAAAAAAAAAGAGTAGTAAAAACATTTTACACTAAGTCACAACTGGCTACTTTAAGACCGACCTTACTTCTCGCCTTTAAGAAAACTATTAACAGCTCTCCTGTAATCTTACCACCACTCAATATTTTACCTCATTTTGCTAAACCAGATCTACAGAAAGTGCTCAAAGCACACAATAGGCTCAAGAGGACACTAATGTCTCAGAAATGCAATAGTTGGCATTTTGAGGGTACAAAGTCATGACAGAACAGCCTTCTGCCACTATCTATTCAAGACTCCAAACAAGATCTAAGTCAAAACATGGTTCTGTCACAAACTGCAGGGGGAACTTCTGTTAACCATATTCCCACATCACCCTGCAGCCTTAAGCACAACACAGACAATAAAACATAACAGTTTTAAAAGGGTAGCAGCTCATTACACAATTGGAATTCATTGTAACAGTGGAGAAACTTTAAGATGTTCCTACATGAAAAAGAGAACAAAACCTAGAGTTAATATGCTTATGAAAGACCTTTTTTTCTATCCCTTGACCCTACTGTGGGAAGACTTGTTTCTTTTAACTACCGTTCTGCAATACAAAGGTTTACTAAACTGCTCTTCCTAAACGTAACCAACTGCTTGGTGAAACTGCTAGGCAACTGACATTCATCTCCACTGGGTTTTACAGAATAATAACCTCGTAAGAAAACTTCTTAAGAAAAACGGAGCAAAGAGACTGTGGTGAAAGTGCTACGCTGATGGTAAAGCAGTATAGCTTGATTTTTAATTCTTTTTTCATTAGGTTTGTGTCAGGGGGATAGTATGCATAACAAAACTCACATATACAAAGAAAAAAAAAAGAAAGAAGATTGTGTATTTATATACCACAAACATTGTGCACCCTATAAGACAAGTCTACAGCAATAGCAGACAGCACTGCTAGCTTTGCAGAAGATAAGGTACTACAACAAAAGCTAGACTTTATCGAGCTGCGTTCCCAAAACATGCCTTCAAATACAGCTTTAAATTTTGAACTCTGATTTTAAACATGGGTGATATGAATAACAAAACTGGATGGAGATACAGAGTTTCAAGAGGAGACATAGCCACGTTTTAAGAAAAAATTAACATTTGAACACGAGAAATCATGTTCATGTGCTCAAATTAATGCTAATGCCAGGAAACAATTTTCTACAGGACACAAAAACCTTCACTTGTGCAACTTTTCAAGTGAACAGAAAACCCAAAGTTTCTCACGTCTTCAAACAACCAATTCACACTGGTCTCTGCAAGTGCTGCACTGGTTTGATTAAACAATGTTTGTGATTACAAGAAAAAGAACTGAAGTAAGTGTAATAGTTTTGGGGGTCTTGAGGGGGTGGGTGTTTCACTTGTTTAAAAAAAAAAATAAATAATGCGTTAAGTGAAAAACAGTAAGGGACACCTATGATTCATTTAATTCACAAATGAGGCTATCCTGCTGTTTTCAAAATATATCTAACACTTTTAGATCTCTTAGGATGTAAAAAGCAGTAGGTCTGCAAAAAATAAACAATGTATATACAACGAACTCCAGAGCACTGCCTAACGCAAAAGTGTTTGCCATTCAAATACCTGAAATGAACAGGACAGAAATATTTCCCATGGAACTTAATATATTTTCAATACACACCCAACAGAAATGTTACTTTAAAGCCATTTAAAAGTAGTTTATTCAACTAACAAATAACTGAATTCCTACCTGGTTTTACCAGAAGTTGTATTCATATTGGAGCATTCTAAACTAGTTACAATTTTAAACAGATGATGTCTTGGAACAAAGGTATTACAGGTACCTTTACTTGCTTAAAAGTCTATCTAATATTGTTGACTAGACACTAATCCATTATTTGTATTTATCCCGAGTCTCACTTGTAAGGATTCCAGAATATTAATAAAATGCATAAACCTAACTGTGCATTTAGAACAGAGTAGTTGCACTGGTCTATTTCTGAGTACAAATGCACCACAATGTGGGAAATAAAGTGTTTATGTAAGGGTGACAGTGGTTCACAGATACAGAAAGAGTAAACAGTTTTGCTACCACTATCCATATTGATTGCCACCTTCAGATGTAGTCTTCCTGTCAATTCAATGGGCAGAAGTACCACCACAAGGGCAAATCCCAGAAGCTTGAAAAGACTAAGACAGGCTACATAGAATAAATAACATGCATAAAAACTACAGGAAAGAAAAGTACAAAAGATATTGGAGGGGGAAGAAAAAGCTACTATGATACAATCTCACATTTATTTTTAGCTAGATTCCCTCCCCTCCCCTGCCAAAAAACCACCCCACCACGCTGATACTTGAGTTGCTTCCACTGCAGCTTTATGGTTATTTTTATGGGTTTTGTTCAAAGCTACCATTAATCATCACCATTGATCAGGGTATTGCAACACAGTAATCCATGTCTATTTTATATGCTTCCTCAAAATTCTTAGTATTAGCTTCTGTACTTTGTTGGTTCAAAGAAGAAATTACTTCAACTCAAAGAATTAAAAGCATTATTTAAAAACAAAACAACAAACAAAAAGCCCAACACCCTCATGCATGGATTAGGTTTTGCTGAAATGAACACGTTACTTGATCAGGAACATTTATGGTGGGGAGTCCTGCCAATTTTCCAAAGTAAAACCTTAAAAGACCAAGAATAAAGTCAGCTGCCTACAGATTTCAGTCACCTCTAAATCCTTCTTACTAAAGAGACCATTTCAATTCCATAATCAATAAAGGTCAATCCTCCAAATACCCATCAATAGTCCCTTCCTGAACATAACAATTTTAATACCCATTTGTCACACATCTGAGAAGCCTGCTGAAAAACATAGGTTACTTAGTTTGTCTGTCATAACAAGAGCTGCCACCAGTATACTTAGCACTACATATTAATATCTAAATTGAACAACTTTTTAAAAATACAGGCCCCAGTTCTGCAATTAGGTCAGCAAAAGTGGGCCTTGTACTAGCTTTGAGCCTGTGACTTCATAGGGTCTTTGCACTTATACAGATGTCCAGTGATACGAATACAACTGCAGAACTGTGAATATAAATCAAGTTGTACGTACAACACGAAGACAGCTGAGACAGACACAACATGTCTACAGTAAGCCTAGGAGTTTCTCGAACNCAACTACCCCTGCTGCACACCTTGCACAAGGGGAGAGGGTTTACACCGCCTAAAATAAATCACAGTAGACAAGCCCTGAGACATAACTTCGAGGAGAAGCAGTCGGGTGAACGAAAAGATGCAAAAAGCCACGAACGCTTTTTGTGCGTCGAAATAGGGCTGCTGGAAGCCGAAGACTAGAGGAGTGGCCTACGTGTTAATAATGTTTACAGCAGGCGTGAACGAGCTGGTGCTTTTCATTGAGACTGTAGGAAAAGCGCCTCGGCAGGGCCTGATTTCCAGGCGTCGGTCGGGCCTACCCGGCTCCAATCACTCCACCTCAGTAATGGCGTTCGGTGCGAAGGGAAGCGAGAATCAGGGGAGGCAAAGCTGGGTGCAGCCCTTCGGGGAGCCACCGGGCCCTCCTCGCCCGGCGATACCGGGGGCGGGAGACGACGACACACGGCCCGGCGAGAAGGGCGGCCCGGCGGTTAGCAGAGCCCCCCGAGAGTCGCGGGGCGGGGAGCGCTTCCACCCCCCGGCAGCCGGGGAGAGGATGAGAAGCCGTCAGCCATTTTCCCTTGCCCTCCAAAACACCAACTATGCAGGGCCACACGCCGGGGGCTGCGAGGGCGGCGCTGCCGCCACCCGCCGCCCGTTATCCCCACACCCTCCCCCCCCGACTCGCCCCTTCCTCCTCGCCGCACCCCGCCGTCCTGCACCCGGACAGCCCCATCCCCGGTGAAGGCCTCCCTCCGCTCGGCACAGCGGCAGCCGGTTGCGGCACAAACAGCTTGCTCTCCTCGCCGCTTCCCGGCCTCGGCCTCCAGCCCCGGTCCCGGCCCCGCCCGGGCNCAGCGCCCCGCCACTCACCCCCGCACGGCTTCCCCTTGGCCGGCGGCTGCTGCTGCGACGGCTCGGTACCCTCCTGAGTGCTGCCGAAGGAGCGCGGCCGAGGACTGCCTCATCCCAGGCAGCCAGCAGGGCAGACTCTCATGCCAGGCCCCGCGATCCCCGGGCGTGCAGCCGGCTGACTGAGGGGGCGGCTCCGCTTTCCTGGTCGTCCCCCCCCACCAACCTAGCCCGGGCGGGCACCGTGTACCGCGACGGGAAGAAGGAGGGCGAAGCTGCCGCCACTGCCCGCGCTTCAGATCCCGGCCCNAAAGTGTTTATGTAAGGGTGACAGTGGTTCACAGATACAGAAAGAGTAAACAGTTTTGCTACCACTATCCATATTGATTACCACCTTCAGATGTAGTCTTCCTGTCAATTCAATGGGCAGAAGTACCACCACAAGGGCAAATCCCAGAAGCTTGAAAAGACTAAGACAGGCTACATAGAATAAATAACATGCATAAAAACTACAGGAAAGAAAAGTACAAAAGATATTGGAGGGGGAAGAAAAAGCTACTATGATACAATCTCACATTTATTTTTAGCTAGATTCCCTCCCCTCCCCTGCCAAAAAACCACCCCACCACGCTGATACTTGAGTTGCTTCCACTGCAGCTTTATGGTTATTTTTATGGGTTTTGTTCAAAGCTACCATTAATCATCACCATTGATCAGGGTATTGCAACACAGTAATCCATGTCTATTTTATATGCTTCCTCAAAATTCTTAGTATTAGCTTCTGTACTTTGTTGGTTCAAAGAAGAAATTACTTCAACTCAAAGAATTAAAAGCATTATTTAAAAACAAAACAACAAACAAAAAGCCCAACACCCTCATGCATGGATTAGGTTTTGCTGAAATGAACACGTTACTTGATCAGGAACATTTATGGTGGGGAGTCCTGCCAATTTTCCAAAGTAAAACCTTAAAAGACCAAGAATAAAGTCAGCTGCCTACAGATTTCAGTCACCTCTAAATCCTTCTTACTAAAGAGACCATTTCAATTCCATAATCAATAAAGGTCAATCCTCCAAATACCCATCAATAGTCCCTTCCTGAACATAACAATTTTAATACCCATTTGTCACACATCTGAGAAGCCTGCTGAAAAACATAGGTTACTTAGTTTGTCTGTCATAACAAGAGCTGCCACCAGTATACTTAGCACTACATATTAATATCTAAATTGAACAACTTTTTAAAAATACAGGCCCCAGTTCTGCAATTAGGTCAGCAAAAGTGGGCCTTGTACTAGCTTTGAGCCTGTGACTTCATAGGGTCTTTGCACTTATACAGATGTCCAGTGATACGAATACAACTGCAGAACTGTGAATATAAATCAAGTTGTACGTACAACACGAAGACAGCTGAGACAGACACAACATGTCTACAGTAAGCCTAGGAGTTTCTCGAACATTTGATTAGAACAATTCTTCTCTGAAATATTTTTTTCCTACATGGTTGTATGTTTTGTACATCTTCAAAACACTTTACCGGGCTTCTGAGGGAGCAACCTGAAAATTAAATATGGCATCTTAAAAACCATCTCAACAGTTTTGAATGCTTCTATGACAGCAAAATCACTTAAGAACAACAACAAAAAAAATTTCAAAGGCTATTACCTCTATATACACAAGCAATGCTGCATAAAGTGGGACACCACACATTAACAGAGTGATTACCAACACACAAAAAACCCCATCCAACTGGTAAAATCCTCGGGTTTCTTGAAGACAACAACAGAGAATAACCGTGGCCAAGCTGCATGCAACTACCCCTGCTGCACACCTTGCACAAGGGGAGAGGGTTTACACCGCCTAAAATAAATCACAGTAGACAAGCCCTGAGACATAACTTCGAGGAGAAGCAGTCGGGTGAACGAAAAGATGCAAAAAGCCACGAACGCTTTTTGTGCGTCGAAATAGGGCTGCTGGAAGCCGAAGACTAGAGGAGTGGCCTACGTGTTAATAATGTTTACAGCAGGCGTGAACGAGCTGGTGCTTTTCATTGAGACTGTAGGAAAAGCGCCTCGGCAGGGCCTGATTTCCAGGCGTCGGTCGGGCCTACCCGGCTCCAATCACTCCACCTCAGTAATGGCGTTCGGTGCGAAGGGAAGCGAGAATCAGGGGAGGCAAAGCTGGGTGCAGCCCTTCGGGGAGCCACCGGGCCCTCCTCGCCCGGCGATACCGGGGGCGGGAGACGACGACACACGGCCCGGCGAGAAGGGCGGCCCGGCGGTTAGCAGAGCCCCCCGAGAGTCGCGGGGCGGGGAGCGCTTCCACCCCCCGGCAGCCGGGGAGAGGATGAGAAGCCGTCAGCCATTTTCCCTTGCCCTCCAAAACACCAACTATGCAGGGCCACACGCCGGGGGCTGCGAGGGAGGCGCTGCCGCCACCCGCCGCCCGTTATCCCCACACCCTCCCCCCCCGACTCGCCCCTTCCTCCTCGCCGCACCCCGCGGTCCTGCACCCGGACAGCCCCATCCCCGGTGAAGGCCTCCCTCCGCTCGGCACAGCGGCAGCCGGTTGCGGCACAAACAGCTTGCTCTCCTCGCCGCTTCCCGGCCTCGGCCTCCAGCCCCGGTCCCGGCCCCGCCCGTGGCCCCGCGCTCCGGCAAGGCCCGCCCCGTCATGGGGCTGGCGGCGGCCCGACGTGTCGCTGGGGGCGGGCATGGCCGGCTGAGGGCCGGCGGGGCAGACGGGCTGATGTGGTGGAGGGCCCGCACTAGTTTATCCCTGAATTAAGCTAAATTAAATTAATTCCGTTAGAGCAAAAGGGACACTGGTCTAATCGATGTCCAGCTCGCTCCGGTAACGCTGGCAGAGGGGTTCGGAGCCTGCTGGAAGCGCGATGCGGCGCCGGGGAGGGCTTGCATTCCCTGAGGCGGTGCTGCCATCCGCCGCCGGCGGTTGGTGGCGGGCGGGCGGTGCTGCAGGCCGGCAGTAGGGCCCTCGT